>JAVTVY010038725.1:0-172818 GCA_036873755.1 Hanleya hanleyi
TGGCATTAATTGGAAATGAGAATGGCTATTTAATATTTCCGCTCGCATCAGGAGTTCACATATTTGTTCAAGTCGTAGTCACAATGGGTTAGGCTGTATCGCATATATCTATTTTGAACATACATGTACATGTGGGGCTATATAGGTGCGTCAAGATCTATTCTTAATTACACTGTATGCTCCCAAATGTAAGCGTCGGATTCGACATTCTGCAGCCAGCTGTTCTCCATGGAGAATTTCCGCTTCCATAGCTGAAAGACTTCTATTACCAAACGCCAAGCAGGCAAAAGTAAATTTATAAAAATAAACTAGGTTCTTGTGAGAACAGAGCAACTGGATCGGGATTGCAAAATGTTCGCGAATAAAGCACGATAACGCGATTCAATTCTGTATCATTCCAGGAAAAGTAAACTTTTTGCAAAATGTTCACGAATAAAGCACGATAACGCGATTCGATCCTGTATCATTCCAGGAAGAGTAAACTTTGTGAGAAACCAACACTCTCGAATTATAACAAAGCCAATGGATGGAAGGGCCTTGGGCCCAATTAAATTAAAACGCAAAATTAAAAGGCTGGTGCAAATCGATGCCGACGTACTGACAAGAAGTCATATGACACCACAGACAAATATACTGACTGCACATTTCTAATAACATCACACGAACCAAAAGTGATCCCTGTGTTGATTTGTATCCCAGCCACGCTTTCATTGTAGGGTTCACCTGGTCATTTTGAATGACCTGATCACACGGCCCCTAGCACCATCTTGAGCGGTATTAGACACAAATATTTCAGATCGATGGTGTAATAGGCATGGAAAATGAACTATGTGACCACCAGATAGTAAAACAAAAACGGCCTAAACGAGAGAGTATTTATTGAATGCAAGTTCGTATTCAGAACAATTACCCGTGAGACACGACGCCGACCAAGCGCTTTATTCTCCGCTATGTTTACAAGTCACAAAACTACATTCACAATTATTTGTTCAGAGGGCAAGTCTCGGAGACGAAACGTCCACCAGCAGAGTCTCACCATATACAGGCAGCAATTAAAACTCAACTTTAAAATGGTGGTGGACGACAATGCCAGCGAACTCTAAGAAGTCATATGACCTCACAGACAAATATACTGACTGAATATTTCTAAAAACATCCCAGGAACCAAAAGTGATCCCTGTGATGTTTTGTATCCCAGCCACTCTTACATAAACGAAAATAGACATTTTATGCACAACAACTCGAACGATCTTTATAAAATTTCACATGCAATTCCAAAAAGCCTAAATGCAGAAATTGCCCAACGAGTTCTTCCTTCCTCTTTCACCAAACGATATATAGACGATTTCCTAGCTTTGAATAATGTCTATATATCCGATGTTGGAAAGGATATATATATAATCCTTTTCGCTAGACTTGAAGAACGTCACTGATTGTCCGGATGTCACATCATATTTGAACCTATACATTTATAAATAAGGAAATGGGTTACTCTCACGGCGACGATTACAATTAGACATAGTTACCTACCCATTTCCGGACAGCAAAAAAAATGTCTCCATTCTAACTTTGTCGCAGTTGTGCAATCAAGGCAAACTACGTCTGGGGCGTTCAAGTTCTCTGACATTGGACTCTATATCACTAGTTTCAATATCAATACAGTGAAGTTGCGAGATTCCGTTGCTCAGACCATGCCCAGTTTCATTCTAGGAGTCCTTCATCATGTAGTGCAAATCAAACAAAGCCATTCCTATTCTATCGCTGTATTGATATTTTCTCATCTCAACACAAAATTCTTTCAAAGTAGGCGATTGTTTAATAAAAGTGATGAAATTTTGCTGCTGTGGGTTATGGCATAGTGGTATGAACGACGGTGCACAACATTCCTGGTTAAGGTCGGACCTACTACACCACAACCGAAAATAACATGGATCATTCAGTCGTGGTTCAGCAATGTCCATCTGGCTCAATGTGGTGGCAACAAGTAATGCAATAAGTAATGTGCAGACATAGAATATGGTGAGGTTCAAGGTAAAGACTGATTCCAAACGACGGTTATGTCCTTTGAACTATGAGGAAGGAGTGTATAATGAAGTACGATGTATATGTCTCAGAACGACCTAAGTTGTTTGTGTGTGGGTGTGTTGGTTTGTTATATTCCAGTCTTGTAATATAATACAAAATAGATAATATTCCATATTTATTGATTTATTAATATTTACTTCATTAATAAGACTGCAGACGACGGCAGAAGGTACGCCAAAGAACTGTTGGTGGACAAGGATTATCCGCCGTCTATATTTGTTATGTATCTGTTCGCAGGATATGACTCGGTAATTCTCTCACGTTAATTACACTTTGGCAAGAGAATGAAAAAGTCGAGTAAATGAAGATTTTATGGGACAGCGAAGTTTGATATTATCAATTAATCAATATAAATCAGCAAATCAGAAATCTCAATTACCTCTCTTTGGAATGGAGAATCGATTCACAGGTTGAAAATAGATTGAACGATTTACAGCAACAGTCTAGACAGAGCTTATGCTAAACCGCCTTGAAATTGGACTGTCTCTAGAGGATGCATGCTCGGTTGAAACTTTGAATGATGTGTCGCAAAGATAAACGTAGTCAATTAGAGCGCGAGTGGGAACGATAATTCGTAGTGACATCTTTCAGATGAATTCAGCTACAAGACAATAACATGCTCAAAATTTACTCACGAGTGATTCAGGCTGAGTGAGTGAATATGATTTAACGTCGCTTTTAACATTATTCCAGTCATATGGCGACGAACCAACTAAGCACCACCCAGCTAAGTTGCGTTCCTGCTACTTCAAAGAAGAAATCTTTGAAGCAGCATGGAACCAGACACCCTCAATCCACCCTATAACACACTGAGGATAGCACACAGGATACAGAAAGGACGCTTACGTGGTGCAATAAAGACGTGATATTACAGTGCCAGACATCACATTATCAAGTTCCTGTTGCTTCTCAGCAAAATGCATTGAAGCAGAAGGAATGTGCCCACCCAACCACCCGACACGAATGGTATAAGCGCGTGCATGCATATATAGATATATGTGTAAATGTATTATTTGATATGCGTTACAGGTTAAATTTAACGAGTTAATAATGAAGCTATCGGTTGAAATGTTAAGGTCACCATGACTTGAAAGGAAACAAACATTTGATGCACAATAAATCTTCATCGTGAAGTTGTCATCAAATTTCCCAGCTGGCATTAATAGCCTATATCACTCCTCAACATTTTGTTCAGGGTATTACTTTGGGTAGACGAAGCATACATGTTCCACTAAATCGATTTTATGATATTCAAATTCCAGATCTGACAATCAGTAGATGGTCGTCACCCATGAAGAATGTTGGGGTGCAAAAAACAAATAGGTCTTTCGATTATTGACGCGGAAATTCGTTATTGGATGACGGCGGAATGTTGAATGTAGGATCTGACGCCTGATACTATCAGCACCAATATTCAAGAAACCAGAATAAAATATTTGTGTATGTGCACGAGCTACTTCTTACAATTGGAGAGCTGTTTTAAGGTGGCTCGGCAGTATCCAGAATATCAACTTGCTCAAGTTCTGGCTTAATCAAGAAACACACCCAGCGCTATGTCGCTGTATCCTGAACGGCATGGTTTTCTAACGGCATAACGCTCTTCTTCAAAACAGGAGAAATTAATGAATTAAACCTCTTCATGCATTACTAAATAAAAAAAAATCCCTAATTTTGAATCAGTATTGAATTCGGAACAAAAAAAGAAAATGACATGGGTTTTCGCCATTCATACAGCAATTGATGTAAACATTAATGGTAAATATAGTACTGGAACAGTAGCGAAAATGAGCAAAATGGCGTTATCTTTCCAGAGCAAATATATTCAAGAAGTGTGTGGGATATCCCAGACTTTATTCGGTATAAGAAATCGAGATTAAATCGAGAACATTCAAACGGAGTATGGAGAAAATGAAATGGATGCCAGTCAACACTGCAGAGCCGCATTAAGAAATCGTGGACGCTGCTTCAATACACCAAATGCATGGTGTGTACATTGACAGTGTATTCACATCTTACACTTGCATAGATTTACACATGTTTAAATATACGCTAATGCAATCTTGCAAATATACGCACGCGAGTATTTGTGTTAAGGCACTGAATTTGCACATGCGTATTCATTTCGCAAAATGTGAAAATTTACGTATATACATCTGAACGTGATGCGGGTTTTTCAAACTGCGATGGAATTACTGTCCTACTTTGCCCTCCGATAACAGCTGAGCGGTAATGAAACACAAACCGTTAGTAAGCGAGAACAGGGCAATGGTGGTGCGAAATATTTGACATGAATTCACATGAATCCAGAAGCCAATATTCTGACTGTATTGTAGCCAAACCACCCCAAGGATCACGAGGGATTCTTGTGTTGTTTCTGCATTTCAACCACGCTGTTAATGCTTTCACTCCTCACGGAACACAAACCGTTAGTAAGCGAGAACAGGGCAATGGTGGTGCGAAATATTTGACATGAATTCACATGAATCCAGAAGCCAATATTCTGACTGTATTGTAGCCAAACCACCCCAAGGATCACGAGGGATTCTTGTGTTGTTTCTGCATTTCAACCACGCTGTTAATGCTTTCACTCCTCACGGAACATCTTCGTTTCGTCTTCACCACCGTAACCCCGGTTTTGTGCGCATCCAATGTAAGCACCGGTTAAAGGCAAACAGGTGGAGAAAGTCGAAGGATGTCAGTTCTGAATAAGGGGGGGGGAGGGATTTGGCTTAATGTCACACTCAAGGTTGTTGACAAACTGACAAACGTTCACACATGCGCCAGCTGGGCTCGAACCCGTGCCGGTTTAGTGGTGTGAGGCTAGGGAGCGATTCTGAATAAGAACTTCGGTATATATTAGGCCCTGTGTTGCCAGTGTTATTCTCGTGGTGTTGACAAAATGACCGACGGTGACTCCTGTGGCCTAGCAGACTCCCAACAGAAATTCACCATACACGTATAAGAATTAAGTGAAAGCTTGCAATGTTGGTCGGACAATATTGCGGCGCAGCGGACAAGAAGAAGACATTTTCTTGCTGTTTAGACACATCTGCAATAAAGCGTCTAGTCAGTCATTTAATATTCAGCCGTCGTCCATTAAAGAATTTCCGCGTCCATAATCCAAAGACCTAATTCATATAATAACTTTAACACCAGATTAAAAAGATAAATCGTAGCATGCATAAAACCAGGCTAACTTGGTCTACCTTTTCTCAGCGTCTACTGAATCAGTGATATCAAGATTAAATACGCATAACAGATTTATCAAGTACATTATCCTAAATAGCGTAGTGTTCTATACACACCTCATTTAATTTTTCACATAGAAATACCGGATAAATTATCGTGACTCGTGAAAAGGTGAGAATGTTCGTAGATTACCAGATAGTAATACTCTACACTGCCAGTGCAATTTACGCCTTGTATTATACCAAAGTCAAAAGACATTATGCCATGTATGCAGAGGACGAACAGCGGGGCTGAGAGCCACCATACACATGTAGTAGCATTGGTGTATGCCTAGGCTAGCAACACCTACTGCGATATAGACAATGTAGCTAAAAGATCCCCCATTAAAATCCACCCTCCAATCCAGCCCGAATTCTATGTATGTCTCGTTCGTTCTAAAGCTCAACCCAGTCTGGCGATCTCAGAGCGTGCAACGGAGCATGCCAGTTCAAGCTCCTGGCCAAAACCGGTTTGGAGCAATCTCCTGGCATGTACGATTTATTTCGAGGTAACAGGGCTAGCAGTTTGGATCGTAAAGCTATCCCTGCAACACCCCTCCCCGTTTTCTTTTTGGCGAAGGTGTTACTTCGCCTAGATAGAACCCTTCTCGTCGCAGGCAACCGCCGTTCTAGCGCTGCCAACGATTACTAAAACACGAGACAAAGACGTGAATTCTCCATGTTATATCACATGTGTCAAAATCCGTAACATGCAGTGTACAAAAGTACACTGCGCTCTAAAAATACCCAACTTCAATAAAATGGTAACCATCCCACTAGTCCAGTCTTATTACCAGACTGTCTATAATTACACCCAACCCCACTAAAAATCTCGCTCAAATGGTCAGTCTCATGGGACCGATCATTCTATTTCTCAAAAATATAATCGGCGGGCCAGCCTACCAGCTTTACGGCCCAAATAAATACAATCGGCCGCATGGGTCTGCTCACTTTAATTCTTGAAAATATACTCTGCAGGCCAGCCTACCAGCTACATGGCCGCAATAAATACGAGAACATTATTCAAACCAGGACTAGTATCTAGACTATAAATTGGCAGGCCAGCCTACCAGCTACATGGCCGCAATAAGCACCAGTCCGTCATGAAATCCACCACTGGAACAAGCCTATAAACTACTGGCTATATATTGAGTTCCCCATTCTCCCTCCCCTAATAATTTCAAGGCTCGCATTCGTCAGCAGCCAACAATTTCGAGTGGAAGAGCCCTTCCAGGGCGTACGCACGAAGAGTCAGAAACGTGTGCGCGCACTACACGCCACTGATCCCAGTGTACATACGCTCCCGCAAACGGCTACCCACCAGAGAGAATGTTTGCAGAGGAAACAACCATAATTGCTACACCTCCACAGATATCAAGCTCACACTCACAAAATCGTTGAGCTCAGAACTAGAACAGGGTTGAGACTATAATCGAATAATGACGTATATATTCAGCTATCCTGCCCCAATAAATTATAACGGGTACTACAAGATATCGGATAGACAACTCTCATCAGGGCTTCATGACGAAGGCATGGGATGAAGAGGGACGCGTCTACCTCGACCCCAGGTCTTCGGCATGGCTACCCGCACTACACATATTCTCATACTGTATCTTCTCCATGTCACTCCATATATTAACTTCACCACATAAACTTCCATGAACGTGCCACATAGCATAACACACACAGAAAAACCCACAAAGAACACAGTTATACAATCTCAACAGAAGTCACATAAAAACGCGAGTAACGCGTATATCTACCACACAGAATCTTCACACACAGAAATTATCTAATCACACAGCAACCATCGAACCCAGGCGTCCAGCACCCGGTTCCCTCACAAAGATTACTTAAACACACCTAGTTCACCATAACGCACCAAGTGCTCCCATAACACACTACACGTATAACGCCGCAGCAAACATCACAATTTCCGAACATCCAACTTTCGAATACACACGAGGGTTCTCCAACACACACCATAATTCAAGAACAATAGTTCCAAAAATACAAATTACATTACACAACACATTACGAACGATTTGGGTCTAGAATTTTATGTATATTTTTTTTCTTGAATTCCACAATGCCTCAAAAAACATCCTGTACAACAAAACCAAATCAATCCCCAAATAGGATAATTTCACATAGAAAATCAAAACTAAATACAATATATCCATCACTGCATACACGTGATGGTACACAACCATATATCTCCACCAAGCTGACGCTATACTACATCGCTTCAGACGCATACACAAAATGCGTCACCAATGGCCCATCAACTAACTTCACCATTTATCAGTTACTGGCAGAGCGAAATGGAGCCCACATTGGACAAGTCACCATTCCATAAAAATTCAAACTGCAAAAACCTTAGTGTCTCCAATAACCAAGGTTTTATCCCTAAAATCTACAACACATCCATAGGCTGACAGGAAATCGAAGCCTAGCAACAGGTCGTCAACCAAGGGTGCCACCACTATATTTCCAGTACAGTGAAAATCGGAGATGTACAATGGGACTTGCCGAACTAGCATTCCCATACTGGTCATTCCTCGAAATGCACCAGTCAACCGAATAGGCGAAGACGACAACCCCTGAAGACCCAACCTAGCAAATAGATGTTCACTCATGACGGTGACTTGGGCGGCCGTGTCTACCACAGCAGTCACCGGCACAGACCCAACCTTAACTGGAACGGACATCGCCCACCCCTGGGAACGAGACAGAGTAACATCCCTGACTGCTGCAGTAAGTTCAGTAACACCTGCCTCGTCTCCCGTGGACGACCCCACACCGCCATTTGCAGTTGCTAATTCAGCCCACCCATCTAAACCACCTCTAACAGAACAAAAACGGCTTATGTGACCGGGTTTACGGCACGAGTAACAGAGTCGTGGTGGACGGAAGGGTCGCGATGACCGACGGCGAGGGGACCTCTTATTTATCCCTTCCCCTTCTGCCTTACAAGCATCAGGAAAAGCCTCCCCCACTGAATCAACATTAACAGTTCTACATGTAACCGTCTGAAAATCCAACTCCCTCAGATTATATCGTGAGGAGTTCACATAACGCAAGGCTTCCGAGATTGCTGTGGGCTCTTTTCCATAGCAAATCTCACAGCCAGTATTTCCCTGCATCCCCTGAGAAAATGTTCCACCGCTACTGACTCAATAATCTTTTCCGGTGCATTCGGATACCCGTCCCTTGCCAACCTAGCGCATCTAAAAGCAAACTCCTCTAAAGTATCCTCGGGGCCCTGCACTTCCGCTTGCAAACGCTGCCTAAATGCACGCGGAGGTTCCTTACTATTATAATGGCATTCCATTTCTTTGAGGAGCATATCAAACGAGGTTTTGACTGCCTCTGATTGATAGCTGTAAAACACCATGGCATCGCCATGCATACAGTCCGTCAATTTCTTAAGACACTGGTCTTTGTCCCACTTTCTACTTTCAGCTTCCAACTTAAATTTAACCCTAAATGGAACCCAGTCCCCTCTGGTCCCTGAAAACACTAAAGTCTTGGGAAGCCGGGGACTTTGGCTACGGTAGCGTTCTCGGGATACATGTCGTTCGGTCGATCTCGATCTGGACGAGCATTCGCTACATTTACTAGGAGAGGCCTCAACCTCCCCCTCGGTATCAGTAGCGGACACATCGGCCAGATTCCCATTATCTATATCCCCTTGAAGATATTGTCCCCCTACCATAGCATTGTCTAAAAACAATTCATTCCTATTTACTGGGCATTGGAAGTTCGGAGCTGAAGTGTGGCCACTGGGCGGCAACTGATGAAATACATTATTTACATCCCTAGCCAGACCAGCGTCCAGTCCTGCTGTTCCATTTAGATCTAGTGGACATGGGGGGTCGGGAAGGGCAGCTGGTGCATTTACTTGAACATGTGGTTCATTTTGATGAACCGGGGCTGCATTCAGTTGATTTGCAGTCTCTCCCTCACCCTCAATCAATTGTTCAGGTCTATTATTTACAACAACAGGAGTTGGGTCCGCCTGACCAGCGTCCCCCGTTGTCTGTTCAGACGTCGCATGTGATGAAATCTCTGACCCTTCCCTGCTTGGAGCGCTAAGCAATGTAACAACAGTCCTCATATCTAAACCTACTTGTTCCATCTTATCATCAACTTGCTTCAACTTACCACCAACTTGACCTATTTGAGTGTTTACTTGTTGACCTAGTTGGTCAACTTTAACATCCACTTGTCCTACTTTAGTTTCCACTTGTCCTACTTTAGTATCCACTTGGGTCAATTGGCGTCCATAATTATCTATCTTTTCATCCAATTGTCCCAAATGAAGCTCATATTCCTTGATATTATCATGCAACTGGTCCATTTCTACATCCAATGCATCTACATGGCCCGTTATTCCAACTTTCCATAATCCAATGATTTCTTCAAAACGACGGTCAACCAAAGCATTAATGTATTCCGGACTTCCCGAAAAGTCTAAACCTATAATCTGCCCCTCTAGCACTAGATCGGCTATATGCCCGGCACTAAACTGAGTCGCCTGCATAAAATGCTTAAAACTAAGCAACCTGCCCTCTTCCTGCAAGGCTACCACACGTGCACTTCGACTACTGCCCACCCCTTTCAATTTTTGCAGTGCTTCCTCTGTAGCCACTGACACATCAATGGGCCCTAAATCTGCCATATTAACAAAAGTCGAACGATATACGGTATATGCAAACAAGCCCCAAAAAAAATAAGGAATACAATCAAAATCTAGTCAAATAAATTCAAATATATCAGACTTTCAGTGAGTTTCCTTCTAGAAACTCACTAAAGCAACTGAAAGACAGCCCACATTGGTATGTCCACTACAAAACAACAAATCTTACACCAAAATAAATAGCAGCGTCAACTCCTCACACTCAGTTTCTACTCCAGATACTCATTAAAACAGAAGACCATGTACCTCGTTATGTCCCCTAGGGAACACCAAATTGGACATGAACATTGAAAAGCAGTGTCAACTACTCAAATTCAGTGAATGAAAACAAATATTTAAACATGTGCAGGTTCGTGTTCAAACTGACGAAACACTTTTATGAACCAAATTAATTGTGCCTAATCAGCCATATCCATTAGGAAAAAAGAAAAAGAACAAGACCCATCTCTAGAACAAGTGCAACACGTGTTACCACACAGTCAACACGCTGTTGCAACTTCTCTATTAATCTTGCACTATTTCAATTTACAACTAATTATGAATAGGGCACTAAAGAAACCCAGGGTGGGTCTGGGGGGGGGGGGGAATCAATTATCAATTGTGCCCGGAAAACAAAGTCAGGCCACCTGTGCTTAAATTAACACAGTTTTCCGTGCCTGGAGGAATACAACACAGAATACAAACTAGATTTTAAACTCGACCACATCGAGGAGTCAATAACTCCGAGTTGAAATACAAACAGGAAATAGCCCGTCTCGAGATGGTAAACTGCATAAAAATTTTAACTCATGAACAACCTTCAGTCTATCATTCAGACCCCTCAAGGATGAACATAGGCAAGTTCCCATTCAATTAAATTTCATAGCTTAATTTCCTAAACTGATCCAAGAGAAGGGAGAAAACAGACAGGATATATAAATTATTAACTCAATTCAAAGAGATTGAAGGAAGTCGGATTACTATTATCGCAGTGACAACACCATGGCTTTGCCATGAATACTATAATATATGGCAGCGACAACACCATGGTGTCGCCATGAATGTGGCTCGCGTGACTGATAATGCCCCAAGCTGTCAACTGAGCAATCAAAATCATGTATTGGACAACCAAAATGTAGGCAATATATATATATTATTTAGCCGACCAGTTGACAGCCGACAAACTGTTCAAAAAAAATGTATATATATATATCTTGAAACAGAAAAAAACGGGTTTCGCTTTTATCAGGACGGGAAAAACGTTAGCAGAAGACAAAGTCACATTGACCCGCGAACAATCTGAGCATTTACTATTGTATTCCAACGCCCAATTGTATTCCAACTACAGATTTCTCATAAACGTTGACAAAATCTCCAATCCCAATCCAAAGACCCATCAATACTAACACATAGCAGAAATCTCACACAAAAATCAATCTCTGAAACAATACAATTCAATCGTACAGAAACACATAGACAACACCACACAGTAACACCTGGAGTGACAATGGACAAAAACTTCCATAAAAATATGATTCTCCCCGATATACAGGCTCTATATGATAACCCCGTAAAAATATTTGACAATTGTATAACTCTGCCAGGCTCAAATTGCATTCAATATCACTGAGTCAATTTATCTGGTTGTTACCAATCTATTGGCCACGAACGGCCAAAATGCCACTACTAATAACACTTCGCGTTTATCACAGGACAATAATGCTGTATATACGACGACACCAATTGCAATAAATGAATAGAGTAAATCCACTATTCCCAAGAACTGTTGACTAGTTCAACTGGCTAAATACCAGGAATATATTTAATAGTACGGGCCGAAATGAACACTTCGAGTCCCTCAAATAGACGAGCGATTAATTGCCCCATTACACAGGTCTATATATATACTGTTGGCAGTGCTAAATTATACCGCATTGGCCGTACTATAATAACACAGTGTGCCTATCACAGGTTAATAAAACGGGTACTGTATATACAGCGACACGAAGTTTATTGAATGCATACAAACGATACACTGTTTATGAGAAATGTTGGCTAGCTCAGCCGGCTATATACCAGAAAAATATTTGATTGCGTGGACTGAACTGAACACACGACTAGTTTCATAACGAAAGACGGGGGAAACGGCTAACCGGCCCCTACATGTATATCACACAGACCAGTGTGATCATATTGTCAAATTTCACTATCGCGTAGCTAGCCTATCGGCCGAGACAAAAAAACCTGTCCAACACAATACACAGCCTGCCAGCCGTGAAAAGATTTATACAAAATTATCGCGACCAGAATAGCCCAATATCAGGATGACCGACTCCCGGTAAACAATTCTACATACACTCAACCTGTGCAAAGCCGGCCAAGTAAACAGGGAAGGTGGGGAACGCGAAGTGAGAGGACAAATGGCCGACTTCCACACCGCGTTTGTTTACCGAGATTTTCGCAGTCTGGTTCACAGGCGTAAATTCTCAACCGTTTCAAATTAATTTTATCTCTGATCACCAGATGTAGTAGCATTGGTGTATGCCTAGGCTAGCAACACCTACTGCGATATAGACAATGTAGCTAAAAGATCCCCCATTAAAATCCACCCTCCAATCCAGCCCGAATTCTATGTATGTCTCGTTCGTTCTAAAGCTCAACCCAGTCTGGCGATCTCAGAGCGTGCAACGGAGCATGCCAGTTCAAGCTCCTGGCCAAAACCGGTTTGGAGCAATCTCCTGGCATGTACGATTTATTTCGAGGTAACAGGGCTAGCAGTTTGGATCGTAAAGCTATCCCTGCAACACACATATAAAGTGTGAGGCGTATAACGATTTTGAAACCTTTGTAGTTTTACAGTTATAATGTCTAGGGATAGTTGACCGGAGCAAGCTTCGGCCACTTAAAGAATCACAGGGTATCATCCAGGGACATCTTTACCAAAGAATTATCGACTTTCGAAGCACTACAACCAATGGACTCATATAGGGGGAGAAAAGCGTGTTGACATCACCTTGGTGCTCGTGGCGATTCGGTAGGACCAACCGTTCGTGTTCAGTTAATTACATGTAACTATTGTCCAAGACCCGGCACTGGAGCCATGCCACATCTAACAAACTATATAAAGGTGAAGGTCAAGACACGAATTTTTGTAATGACATCCGGGTTTATTGAGCGTTCATCTGCGATGAGCACTGTACATTTACTGCACATGTGCACTACATGACATTGAAGTGTAGAAATCTACGGGGTGGGATAATATACTTTCCGGGATGGTTAAACTCATATTAAACTCACATTGTAATGTACAGTGAGCAGTACCTTCCCAGATAGCTTCAAGTATGCTAATGTTACTCCTGTTTTTGAGAAGAACGATAATTTAGACAAAAATCACAAGAGACCAGTCAACATCCTCCCTTTTTCTCTCCGAAGGTTTTGAGGGTGTTATACCTGATCAGAACTACACCAATTTTTGTGGTAAATTAACATTGTATTATCGGATTTTAGATCCGGTTATACCTCTAATGCGGTTCTTAGGAGAGCTGTACACGACTGGAAAAATGCTTTGGACGACGATGAAGTATTTGGGTTTCTGATTGTGGATCGGATATAGAAGCAAAACAAAAACAAAATGAGAAGGGGGGGGGGGGGCGGAAAGTGCCTCCCCCAGGCCAGGTAGGGTTAAAATAGGAAATTAGGAGAGTGACTAGGGTAGTATCTGTGAAGGTGTCCCCCAGGGCTCTATCGTTGTAAAGTGAATTAAATCTTGCTATTCGCTGGATCAGAGACAATCATCTGGCTGCCAAGCCGGAGAAATTCCAAGCCATATTCTTTTCTACAAACAGGAATATTAACGAAACTGTATTTATTGATGATGTTAGTATTATACGTGTTGACAATTGTAAGCTACCTGGAATTCATTTTGTCAATTAAAATCAATTTTAAGCAGTATATTTCTGATATTCTGATATCCCTGACCGGATGTGCTATCTTAAGACTTTAAGCTGAACGTATTTTAATTACTATCCAGTGGCGTGTCATTGTACCAGTGTCGGTAGTGCTCGAAAGATTGAACAGATACAAGAGAGCACTGTGATTTGTTTCTTAATGATTATAATAACTGTTAGCCAATGCGTCTCTGCAATCCTTGGCCGAACACAGCAATTAGCAGCCGAGATTTTTAACGCTATTACCTGTTACTCGCCCACCTATGTAACTATAGGCTTAGGGGTGGAGAGGACATTTTAACACAGCCTCGTGTGAAAACAGAAAAGCATGACAAGCACAACCTGTGGGTTTAGGGGTAAATATTTAGCGGTAGTGATCCCCCGACTGACTTTAGAAAGGCAGAAAATTGTAAAATGTTTCAAAGGTTTAGGAAAAAACAGATGGAGCGGACTCAAGTGTGCCATTAGAAGGTCAAATTCTACAGCTTTATGCATACCATCGTTGTAACATTGTGTAGTTTAATTTGTGTTCCTACATGTTTTTTTTCTTAATTAATATTCCTAATATTTACTCTGTTTTATCTGTCGGATCAATAGCTGTCACAGCTAATGTTTCAACGTTGTATCAACTTCCGACAATAAGGAAAATTCTACAATTATATGACATTAGATTTGATCAACAGATAGATATTGTGTTTTGTTGGGTGCATAGTCACGTTGACATCAAAGGCAATACTGAAGCTGATAAAATGGCTAAGGCAGCTCTGGGTGAAGAGGTTGATCCTGTTGGAATCCCATACAGCGATTTCAGACCATCTATCTGCGCTTATGTAAGAAAGCTATTTCAATCTTCATAGGATACCATGGATAATAACAAACTTCACGAGTTAACAAAAAAACTGTTGGTTATACTACTAAGAGTCAGAAACGTTTCGAACAGGTCATGATTAGACGATGTAGGATCGGCCAGGAGCCGGTCCCAAGGTGTATTTCATGCCATGAAGATCTCACGGTGAAACATATTCTCATAGACAGCATAGATTTTAAGATTGTAACAGATACCTTTTATCGAGCAGCTACGCTGGAAGATGTTTAGTAAGGGATCGTTTCCATTAATCGTTTTTTCTTCAGTCGCGATTTTTCTTCAATTTTCTCGATTGAAAAACGATCAGTCGCGAATCAGTCGCGAGGATATCGAGAAAAACAATGAGAAAAAACGATTGAACCTTTTCTGGAAAAAAACATTCTCTCGCGATATCGTTTTTGAATCGTTTACCCATGCGCGATCCGTTCTTGATCGCGAATCTTCAATCGCGAGAGAATCGGGGTTTTTTCAAGGCGCGAGAGAATCGTGAGGCGGAGTGATATTTGACACATAGGCCGTGTTGCCGTCGTACGCCGCTCTATCCGCGAACTGGGAACTACATGTAATGTTGATTGCGGATTTGTCGATGGAAAAACCTATATTACTATACTATACTGTATAAATGCGCAAGATAACCGAATAATATATATGATTCACGATCTATAGTCTCCTACAAGCCGAAGTAGGGCGTATGCTGAAAATATCTATACATATACCTGTACCATGCTTCCTGTGACGTTCGCGCTCAGATTTACTCTGGCGAAGCGTAAATGACAAAATTACATGTTTATTCAATAATCGTGTGAGTCGACAATGTATTAATGTTCAGTCATTCCCTTCATACTTTCGATAATTTCCTCATATATTCATGCAACTTGGTATAAACAATACAGGATGATAGTCACAATATCTTGTTTTGTAAATACCGGGTACAGGTCATAAGTGGATTTGAGTTCGTCGTTGATTGCATTATCAGAATGATTACGGCACAGGCTTCATAGAGGTGTGAATGGGCGCATGGCGATAACCCAGAACAGCTTAGCCCTCCAGCCGAGAATTTCTAGGTTAATTAAGGTGAAAAATAGTGTAATTAAATATGTATATTTTGTTATAGTAAAACATACATTAGGAAAGGGTATCCATTCATGTTTTGGTACAGTTTTTAAACTATTGAGATGTGAATAAGTTCAAAAAATCACCATCAAGTTAATTTTATTTATTATAAGAATATTCGCGGCAGTGATTTCATATTTATATCAAATACATATCACAATGGTGATTGAATCGCATATAACGGTTGGATTCGCATGTACAATACTTTTTATTTTAATTTTATATTTTGATAAATGAACTATGAATGATTCCAAAGGGAAGCTCAAGCCAAAAACCAACTGAATAGTATATAATTTCATCTCTTACTGGATTAACCAGTTGTGAAAATTTTTACAAATAGCCCGCGCTATATATTAATAATTAAGTGCTTTCGAAGACTCAAAACCCCGTATGACAATGTTATATTCAATACAGCGCCATCTATCTACACAAGGAAAATGGTGATCGTAGGACAAAAAACCACGCGTACAGCGAAAATCTGACGAATCAACTCAAAAATTCAGCCCGCACAGATGCCAAAAACGTTCACGAAAAATACTACACAAGAAATCTGGAATAATACCAGCTTTAAAACACAGAAATACCAAAATAATAGACGAAATTGCAAGTGCAAATGACCCAATCTGACCATATCCGGGTCTGTGTCAGTAGTAGTATAAAGACGGCACAGACCACATTTTGACGAGTGCGCAGGTGTTTCTGCGCAGATTTGTGGAGGAAATGTGGAGGTCACGGGAGGTCACGGGAGGGTCACAGAGGTCAAGTGCAGTATAGTTCCGGCAGAAAGACCAAAAAAGCTACCTCCAGCACAGGAGAGTTCCAAATTTGCATATCACGTGACCCAGGTCAAAGATGTATTCATCCGCGGTGATGCGGTCATGTCTGGCGGTGATTCGGTCGCGGGAAAACCCTTCCGCGGAGAAAAAGTAGTCCCTAGATAAAATGGTCCGATTGGGTCGAGTGAAGTATCAAAGTGAAGCTTATGTGAAGGGGCATCTAATGGGCTGGGTGTGGGGTTGACATAGCGTTATTCTGCGCATGCGCGGTGGCCCAAGGGTATGGAAATAATCGTTTTGAGATGTAGGGGAGCCACTAGTGGACCGATGGGGTCGAGTGAGGTATCAAAGTGAAGCTTATGTGAGAGGGCATCTGATGGGGTGGGTGTGGGATTGAAATATCGGCATTGTGCGCATGCGCGGTGGCCCAAGGGTATGGAAATAGCCGTTTTGGAGCTAGGGGAGCCCCTAATGGTCGAATGGGGTCGAGTGAGGTATCAAAGTGAAGCCTAGGTGAAGGGGTATTTGATGGCTGGGTGGGTGCATGTAAAATTTTTCCTGAAAAAAAAAATACGGAACACGGACTTTATCGAAAAACCTGGGAAAATGCCTATATGGGGTATGAGGGGTATATAGGTCGCCGGGCTTAACGGGGCTTGTCTATCAATAGAGTTATCTCCCCCTAGTTCCAGGGTGGGTGTATGTAAAAATTTTCCTGAAAAAATACGGAATACGGACTTTATCCTAAATTACGGAAAATGCCTATATGGGGTATGGGAGGTATAGGACCATCCTGGGAAACGTACTTCTATACATTTGCGGTAGGGTTGTGGGGTCTCGTTTTACTCGTCTCGTCATTTAGAACATGATAGGAAGTGTCCCCGTGCGAATCGGTGAATTTTTGAAAAAAGTCACCGAGCCTCATATAGTGCCATACTGAGGGTATAGGATCAATGTTTGTCCCCCTGGGAAACGTACTTCTATACATTTGCGGTAGGGTTGTGGGGTCTCGTTTTACTCGTCTCGTCATTTAGAACATGATAGGAAGTGTTCCCGTGCGAATCGGTGGGGAATTTTGGAAAAGTACGATATAGCCTCATATAGTCCCATACTGAGGGTATAGGATCAATGTTTGTCCCCCTGGGAAACGTACTTTATACATTTGCGGTAGGGTTGTGGGGTCTCGTTTTACTCGTCTCGTCATTTAGAACATGATGAAGTGTCCCCGTGCGAATCGGTGAAATTTTTGAAAAAGTCACCGAGCTCCATATAGACTCATACTGGGGTATAGGTTCAATGTTTATCCTACTGGGAAACCTACTTCTAGACATTTGCGGTAGGGTTGTGGGGTCTCGTTTTTCACGTCTCGACATTTAGAACATGATAGGAAGGGTCGCGGAGCGAATCGGTGAAATTTTTGAAAAAGGTCACCAAGGCCTGGGTAGGCCCATAGGCCTATACTGCATGGCTATGGGTGTATAGGGCCATACGGGGTGGACATGTTGGAGTCTAGGTGAGTCCCTGGTGGTCCAATGGGGTCGTGTGAGGTCTTATTTTGAAGCTCTCGTGCAGCAGCATCCGATGACCGGAACTGACCTTTGACCCCGGCGTGCGCAGTGTAAAGGTTTGTGGAAACCTTTGCGCGCCGGGGTCAAAGGTCAGTTCCGGTCACCTTTAGCGACGTACACCAAACAGAAGCGAGCATTTAAAATCCGTCACAGAGCTCTCGTCCAATCAGAAGCGATTATTTTGACCCGGTGCATTATGGGACATATCCAAGATGGCGGATCCATCTCGACCCCAAGGCAAGTGTGACATACATCTACATGTATACGGCAAGTGTGACATACATCTACATGTATACGGCAAGTGTGACATACATCTACATGTATACGGCAAGTGTGACATACATCTACATGTATACATCTAGTGTGACATACATCTGCATGTATACGGCAAGTGTGACATACATCATACATCTACATGTATACGGCAAGTGTGACATACATCTACATGTATACGGCAAGTGTGACATACATCATACATCTACATGTATACAGCAAGTGTGACATACATCTACATGTATACGGCAAGTGTGACATACATCTACATGTATACGGCAAGTGTGACATACACCTACATGTAAACGGCAAGTGTGACATACATCTACATGTATACAGCAAGTGTGACATACATCTATATGTATACGGCAAGTGTGACATACATCTACATGTATACGGCAAGTGTGACATACATCTACATGTATACGGCAAGTGTGACATACATCTACATGTATACGGCAAGTGTGACGTACATGTATACGGCAAGTGTGACATACCTCTACATGTATACGGCAAGTGTGACATACATCTGCATGTATACGGCAAGTGTGACATACATCTACATGTATACGGCAAGTGTGACGTACATGTATACGGCAAGTGTGACATACATGTACATGTATACGGCAAGTGTGACATACATCTACATGTATACGGCAAGTGTGACATACATCTACATGTGTACGGCAAGTGTGACATACATCTACATGTATACGGCAAGTGTGACATACATCTACATGTATACGGCAAGTGTGACATACATCTACATGTATACGGCAAGTGTGACATACATCTACATGTATACGGCAAGTGTGACATCTACATGTATACGGCAAGTGTGACATACATCTACATGTATACGGCAAGTGTGACATACATCTACATGTATACGGCAAATGTGACATACATCTACATGTATACGGCAAGTGTGACATACATCTACATGTATACGGCAAGTGTGACATATATCTACATGTATACGGCAAGTGTGACATACATCTACATGTATACGGCAAGTGTGACATACATCTACATGTATACGGCAAGTGTGACATACATCTACATGTATACGGCAAGTGTGACATACATCTACATGTATACGGCAAGTGTGACTCTCGACCCGTATCTACATGTATACGGCAAGTGTGACATACATCTACATGTATACAGCAAGTGTGACATACATCTACATGTATACGGCAAGTGTGACATACATCTACATGTATACGGCAAGTGTGACATACATCTACATGTATACGGCAAGTGTGACATACATCTACATGTATACAGCAAGTGTGACATACATCTACATGTATACGGCAAGTGTGACATACATCTACATGTATACGGCAAGTGTGACATACATCATTACGGCAGTCTTGACATACATCTACATGTATACGGCAAGTGTGACATACATCTACATGTATACGGCAAGTGTGACATACATCTACATGTATACGGCAAGTGTGACATACATCTACATGCATGTATACGGCAAGTGTGACATACATCTACATGTATACGGCAAGTGTGACATACATCTACATGTATACGGCAAGTGTGACATACATCTACATGTATACGGCAAGTGTGACATACATCTACATGTATACGGCAAGTGTGACATGCATCTACATGTATACGGCAAGTGTGACATACATCTACATGTATACGGCAAGTGTGACATACATCTACATGTATACGGCAAGTGTGACATACATCTACATGTATGCGGCAAGTGTGACATACATCTACATGTATACGGCAAGTGTGACATCTACATGTATACGGCAAGTGTGACATACATCTACATGTATACGGCAAGTGTGACATACATCTACATGTATACGGCAAGTGTGACATACATCTACATGTATACGGCAAGTGTGACATACATCATTTTATACGGCAAGTGTGACATACATCTACATGTATACGACAGGGTGTGACATACATCTACATGTATACGGCAAGTGTGACATCTACATCATATGCAGCAAGTGCAGCATACATCTACATGTATGCAGCAGAGTGTGACATACATCCTGCATGTATGCGGCAAGAGTGTGACATGTCTACATGTATACGGCAAGTCGACACCTCGACCCCAAATACCTTCATGTACTGCCCGAAAATGTCCACTTTCGCTACTACTCGTACCGATGACGTCACCGATGACGTCACAGATGACGCGAACATCCCTCAAATCGGAATGTACACTCCGAGAACTACAAGATGACACCTTCCAGGACGCATTCGAACCGTGAATAGCCCATCTCGACCCAAATACCTTCATGTACTGCCCGAAAATGGCCACTTTCGCTACTACTCGTACCGATGACGTCACTGATGACGTCACAGATGACAGGAACATCCCTCAAATCGGAATGTACACCCCGAGAACTACAAGATGACACCTTCCAGGACGCATTCGAACCGTGAATAGCTCATCTCGATCCCAAATACCTTCATGTACTGCCCGAAAATGTCCACTTTCGCTACTACTCGCACCGATGACGTCACCGATGACGTCACAGATGACGCGAACATCCCTCAAATCGGAATGTACACTCCGAGAACTACAAAGATGACACCTTTCAGGACGCATTCGAACCGTGAATAGCCCATCTCGACCCCAAATACCTTCATGTACTGCCCGAAAATGGCCACTTTACTTACTACAACCAACTGCGCCTGCGCAGATTGACGCGACTTGCATTCAAAAACACGCCATTCTGACTCTACCCCACACAAGCTTCACTTTGACACCCTCCACGACCCATTCGGACCCATATCGGTCCATCTCTACCCCAAACACCTTCATGTACTGCCCCAAAATGGCCACTTTACTTAATACAACCAACTGCGCATGCGCAGATTGACGCGACTTGCATTCAAAAACACACCATTCTGACTCTACCCCACACAAGCTTCACTTTGACACCGCATAGTTGTACCTACTCTTTATGAATGGTATAATCAACGCTAATTTATGCATTGTACTACATACAGGGCCGTCTTGGTGAATTATCATATTATTTGCACACGTTCTTGCTATATTTGCATCATAATATTTCGCATTAGTACTATTCCATCTACAATATATCCACGCAGTCTGGGTGAATGTTTGACTGCTTATCTTCACCCACTCAGGGTGTCAAATGTACATACTATTGTTACTCTGGTTAATTGTTCGATTTAATTTGTACTCTGCCTCTTATGGTGTTTGTGCAATAAATACTTGAACTTGAACTTGAACTTGAATACGACCCATTCGAACCGTGATTAGTCCATCTCTAACCCAAACACACCCCTACATAGCACCCAAAATGCCTGTTTTCTATACTACGGCCAGACTGCGCATGCGCAGACTATTGAACACGGACGAACCATTAGCCCAGTCGGATGCTGCTGCACGAGAGCTTCAAAATAAGACCTCACTCGACCCCATTGGACCGCCAGGGACTCACCTAGACTCCAACATGTCCACCCCGTATGGCCCTATACACCCATAGCCATGCAGTATAGGCCTATGGGCCTACCCAGGCCTTGGTGACTTTTTTCAAAAATTTCACCGATTCGCTCCGCAACACTTCCTATCGTGTTCTAAATGACGAGACGAGTAAAACGAGACCCCACAACCCTACCGCAAATGCATAGAAGTGGGTTTCCCAGTAGGATAAACATTGAACCTATACCCCAGTATGGGTCTATATGGGGCTCGGTGAATTTTTTCAAAAATTTCACCGATTCGCACGGGGACACTTCCTATCATGTTGTAAATGACGAGACGAGTAAAACGAGACCCCACAACCCTACCGCAAATGTATAGAAGTACGTTTCCCAGGGGGACAAACATCGGTCCTATACCCTCAGTATGGGACTATATGAGACTATATCGTACTTTTTCAAAAATTTCACCGATTCGCACGGGGACACTTCCTATCATGTTCTAAATGACGAGACGAGTAAAACGAGACCCCACAACCCTACCGCAAATGTATAGAAGTACGTTTCCCAGTAGGATAAACATTGATCCTATACCCTCAGTATGGGTCTATATGGGGCTCGGTGACTTTTTTCAAAAATTTCACCGATTCGCACGGAGACACTTCCTATCATGTTCTAAATGACGAGACGAGTAAAACGAGACCCCACAACCCTACCGCAAATGTATAGAAGTACGTTTCCCAGGGGGACAAACATCGATCCTCTAACCTCAGTATGGGACTATATGAGGCTATATCGTACTTTTTCAAAAATTTCACCGATTCGCACAGGGACACTTCCTATAATGTTCTAAATGACGAGACGAGTAAAACGAGACCCCACAACCCTACCGCAAATGTATAGAAGTACGTTTCCCAGGGGGACAAACATTGATCCTATACCCTCGGTATGGGACTATATGGGGTTCGGTGACTTTTTTCAAAAATTTCACCGATTCGCACGGGGACACTTCCTATCATGTTCTAAATGACGAGACGAGTAAAACGAGACCCAACAACCCTACCGCAAATGTATAGAAGTACGTTTCCCAGGGGAACAAACATCGATCCTATACCCTCAGTATGGGACTATATAAGGCTATATCGTACTTTTTCAAAAAATTCACCGATTCGCACGGGGACACTTCCTATCATGTTCTAAATGACGAGACGAGTAAAACGAGACCCCACAACCCTACCGCAAATGTATAGAAGTACGTTTCCCAGGGGGACAAACATTGATCCTATACCCTCAGTATGGGACTATATATAGAGTTCAGTGACTTTTTTCAAAATTTCACCGATTCGTACGGGGACACTTCCTATCATGTTCTAAATACAGCAGAGACGAGTAAAACGAGACCTCACAACCTACACCAAATGTATAGAAGTACGTTTCCCAGGGGGACAAACATCGGTCCTATACCCTCAGTATGGGACTATATGAGGCTATATCGTACTTTTTCCAAAATTTCACCGATTCGCACGGGGACACTTCCTATCATGTTCTAAATGACGAGACGAGTAAAACGAGACCCCACAACCCTACCGCAAATGTATAGAAGTGGGTTTCCCAGTAGGATAAACATTGAACCTATACCCCAGTATGGGTCTATATGGGGCTCGGTGACTTTTCTCAAAAATTTCACCGATTCGCACGGGGACACTTCCTATCATGTTCTAAATGACGAGACGAGTAAAACGAGACCCCACAACCCTACCGCAAATGTGTAGAAGTACGTTTCCCAGGGGGACAAACAGTGATCCTATACCCTCAGTATGGGACTATATGGGGTTCGGTGACTTTTTTTTAAAATTTCACCGATTCGCACGGGACACTTCCTATCATGTTCTAAATGACGAGACGAGTAAAACGAGACCTCACAACCCTACCGCAAATGTATAGAAGTACGTTTCCCAGGATGGTCCTATACCTCCCATACCCCATATAGGCATTTTCCCGTAATTTAGGATGAAGTCCGTATTCCGTATTTTTTCAGGAAAATTTTTACATACACCCACCCTGGAACTAGGGGAAGATAACTCTGTTGATAGACAAGCCCCGTTAAGCCCGGCGACCTATATACCCCTCATACCCCATATGGGCATTTTCCCAGGTTTTTCGATAAAGTCCGTGTTCCGTATTTTTTTTTTCAGGAAAAATTTTACATACACCACCCCATTGCTGAATGCCTCTTCACCCTGGGCTTCACTTTGATACCTCACTCGACCCCCCATTGGACCATTAGTAGCTCCCCCTAGCTCCAACACGGCTATTTACATACCCTTGGGCCACCGCGCATGCGCAGAATGCCGCTATTTTCCAACCCCACACAGTCCATAGATGCCCCTTCATGAATGCTTCACGTGATACCTCACTCGACCCCATCGGTCCACTAGGGGCTCCCCTAGCTCAAAAGGCTATTTTCATACCCTTCGGCCACCGCGCATGCGCAGAAGGCCGATATTTACAAACTACACCAACCCATTAGATGCCCCTTCATGAATGCTTCACTTTGATACCTCACTCGACCCCATCGATCACTAGGGGCTCCCCTAGCTCCCAAAACGTCTATTTCCATACCCTTGGGCCACCGCGCATGCGCAGAAGACCGATATGTCAACCCCACACCCAGTCCATTAGATGCCCCTTCATGAATGCTTCACTTTGATACCTCACTCGACCCCATCGGTCCACTAGGGGCTCCCCTAGCTCCAAAGAGGCTATTTTCATACCCTTCGGCCACCGCGCATGCGCAGAATGCCGATAGTTCAATCCCACACCCAGCCCATTAGATGCCCCTTCACGAATGCTTTACATTGATACCTCACTCGACCCCATCGGTCCACTAGGAGCTCCCCTAGCTCAAAAGAGGCTATTTTCATACCCTTCGGCCACCGCGCATGCCAGAAGGCCGATATGTCAACCCCACGCAACCCATTAGATGCCCCTTCATGGATGCTTCACTTTGATACCTCACTCGACCCCTTCGGTCCACTAGGGGCTCCCCTAGCTCCAAAAAGGCTATTTTCATACCCTTCGGCCACCGCGCATGCGCAGAAGGCCGATATTTCAACCCCACATCCAACCCATTAGATGCCCCTTCATGAATGCTTCACATTGATACCTCACTCGACCCCATCGGTCCACTAGGGGCTCCCTAGCTCCAAAAAGGCTATTTTCATACCCTTCGGCCACCGCGCATGCGCAGAATGCCGATAGTTCAACCCCACACCCAGCCCATTAGATGCCCCTTCACATAAGCTTCACTTTGATACCTCACTCGACCCCATCGGACCATTTTATCTAGGGACTACTTTTTCTCCGCGGAAGCTTTTTGCCGAGACCGAATCACCGCCAAAACCGCGGCCAAACCGCATCACCGCGGATGAATACATCCTCAATACATCCTCTGCAGCAATTGGAACTCTCCTGGATTGGAGGTAGCTTTTGGTCCTTCTGCCGGAACTATATTGCATTTGACCTCCTCCCGGTTCCTCCCTAATATGCAAATTTCTGAGGTCAAGTAGGTCTTCCTTGCCCACTCTATACTACTAATAACCTTATCAAATGGAGCCAAGATTGGAACATGTTGTTCAACTTGGTTAAATGTAAATTACTGCAAGTAACACGGAAACACAACCCTGTTGTGTTTAGTTACTCTATGTATAATGCGGATCTTAAATA
Source organism: Hanleya hanleyi (assembly GCA_036873755.1). Classification (NCBI taxonomy): domain Eukaryota; kingdom Metazoa; phylum Mollusca; class Polyplacophora; order Lepidopleurida; family Hanleyidae; genus Hanleya; species Hanleya hanleyi. The sequence goes on from JAVTVY010038725.1 coordinate 25,718, forward strand.
TGAAAACATCATACTTAGGGGTAGATGTCGCTACAAATCTAATGTGGAACAGCCGCATTAGAAAAATTGTTGGTAAAGCAAACCAAAGGCTTGGCTTGATTAAGCGTACATGTGGAAGTAATGTTGACAGGTTTGTAAAGCGCTCCTTATACTGTTCTATGGTCCGAAATGTTCTGGACTACTGCTCTCCGGTATGGTCGGCACACAATAAGCAACAAGTCACACTTTTAGAAGGGGTCCAACGCAGAGCAACAAAATATATCACGAACGAGTATAACAGTGAATACCACACCAGACTATATGCGTGTAAGTTGATGCCTTTATCCTTCAGACGGGAAGTTTCGGATCTTGTTCTTTTCTTTAAATGTCTTCAGGAGGAAAATCTTTACATTCCCGAGTCTGTATATTTTAACAATAATGTGAAAAAATTTAGGTCGAATCGTCAGAATTCTCTTAGGATAGTGCTTTGTAAAACTGAATCGTTCAAGTCGTCATTTTACATGAGAAGTATTACTTTATGGAACCTTTTACCGAGTGACATCCAGGATGTGTCCCTGACTGTAGATTGTTTTAGAGGCCGGGTCAAGAAATTTTATGCACAGAAAACACTATCCAATTTTAATGTTAACAACACTTGTACCTGGACTTCCTTTTGCCGATGCTTGTCATGTAGACTCGACCTGTGATATTTTTCCACGTTACACTTTCATGTGCTATCTTAGTATTTTAGTTCTCTTGTTTTAAATCGTTTTATTTTATGTGTATCTCATGTGTACATGTTTTTATCTGCATGCCACAGTACCATATGCTAAAGTTTCTCATTTTTATCTTTCTGTCTTAAATACTAATTCTAGCCGTTTTATGTTTATTTCAATTTTATTACGTTTGCGATTCATGTACATATTGTTTTTGTTATCGGGAGCCCAACTAGTATAGGTGTTCGCCACCTGTTTGAGCTACACTTGCATGTAATGTATTCATCATGATAAAGTACAATAAATAAATAAATAAATAAACTTTAACCCAACTGACGCACTACTATGACCAATGGTGATGGCAAACACTTTCCATTGTTCAGATGCGAAATTTCAATCAAGCCCTGTATACAATTACGTTCTTATCGCCATAGACAATGACGAATTATTCCTAGCGTAGGCTAAAATCGCTCACATATTAAATCCAACCAAACGTGTAGGGAGTGGACCCGTTACCAAAATGTTTTGTTGTTGTTATGTTATATATATATATATATATATATCGCTACAAAGGCAAATTATCAAGGGGTATACAAGGGGTTACGTATCCTTAACCGATCGACTTCAAAATGGGGGTTTGCCTTGAAATTGGCGAGATGACGGTTTAGATTGTTTTTCAGCAATGTGTGAAATCCAATATGGCCGCCGTCAGCACGAAATCATTCTGCCTGTTGTTGCATGGCATTGGTGAGCCCTGCCTGTGTATCTATCGCCCCTTGAAACAACGAATATGGATTGATTCATGTTCTGCATTACAGTTATCAGGTCATAAGTGATTTTGTTGAGCCGACCCAATTCCAGTTTCATTCCAGGGAAAGCAGTGGTAATTTGTTTTAGCGACTCATCCAGCTGGCTTTGTCTGCCTTGGGCTCTCTTCACCTCCACAAGATGAAAGTTGGTGGCCATCAATTGTGTGGTCAATGGTTGCAAGTCCTGCTCTGGTGGCAGAGGCTGATTTCTGGCTGCAGTTATAATGGCCCTTGCTACAGCATCAACTATTTCGAACCGTGCTTTCCGTCAGCTCGGCTATTGTGGGTACAGGGACCATTGTCATCTCGGGCGTTTCCTTTGAAGGATTCTGAAGCTCTTGAGGTTGTCCTTCTTCTGTTGTACCATCACCTGTTTCTCTGGAGAATGTGGTGTTTCTTTCACGCTGAAGCTCCTGGTGGATGACGCACTGGGTGAAGTAGGCAGAGGTGACATCATTGTCTCACATTGCAGTTCTTTAATAATCATATCAGGGAACTTCAGTGGAAGACTCACACTACCCGTCAAATTTAATGGGTATTCTGAATTGACGCGGCAGATTGGGTTACTTCCACCTGTTTCACTGAAAACGGAGGGGCTGGCAGAGACGCCTCTGCTGATTTCCCTTCACTCGGAGTGGCCTTGACTTTTAATTCAACTGCTGCACATGTCTCCTCATAATGTGCTAGTAAGTTTTCATGAGGTAGGGTGGTGGGCATCCTCTGGTTTGATTGTATATGGTTTCCTGGTTCTCCCAATGTATGTATTTTCATCATATCCGGGGTGCTTCGTCTGTACGTGCCTCTGTATTTCATCCAACTTGATTCCCCGCTTTCTCCAAGCCATGCATACAAATGGTAGCTTGTCCTGGGTTAGTTGAAGGGGTACTACATGTCGGGTCAACTGTTGGCTGTGTCCCTTGTATACACTCTTGGTACACTGAAGAGCTGGTTCTCGCTTCTGAAGTGCCTTGATGGCTCGGTCAGAGATCTTCTTGATAGTAGCTTGGCCTGACATGATGAACTGTAATAAACCATAGCATTTAATTACAACACAATCAGTTGTGTCAGGATCATGTCTATCCAATACTGAGTGTAGGTATCAGTGGTCACGCCATAGGAATTCTTGGTCAACTTCCCTTGGGGTCCTTCCCTGTTGGCCCTATCTACAGCACGCTTTGCCCACTTGAGAAAGACCTACCCTTCATACGGTTTTAGTTTTTTATGATGAATCAATCGTTTCGTACCCTTCGCATCTAGCTGTATGGTGTAGACCAGGTCGTTCAGCCTCTGCATCCTCTCTTTCAACTTGTCTACATAGTCACCATAAGATGTCATCTCATCTCCCAATGGATCGGTACCTCTCCCAAAAACACCATTTTAACCATTTTGTCATAGGTTGACAATAGTTCGGCAATGTTGTCATAGTATACCCCTGTATCCATGGGGTTTCTCTAGCCTTGCGGATGACATCGTGTACCCGTTGAGAGCATCTCCCTGTTATAGAACTGGAAAATATCTTTGCCAAGGTTATACAACCACCAGAGAATGGTTCCCAACAACATTTCCACCCTGTGAATCTGGAGGCTTGTTGCACCCTGGTATTGTCTCTCTCAGGCCTGTCCTGTTCACTTCCATTTAGATCCTGCTACGGACTCCACCAGTCAATTGCACAGATGTCCTTCATGGAGAGAATACTAGAGAGAAGCAATAACAGGACACTGACGAGGTAAATATATGCCTTCTTTATTGGCATGACCACTATTTTCCACAGTTCCTGGTCCTGCCGTCGCTTTACCACTCGACTTAATCTGGTCTGTCCCTCTATAACGAATATTATGGATTAAGAATACTGATCAGCGATACGGATTTGATATTTTTGGAACATCATGATGTCTTGCCGGCATCATTGAAAACTGTTGACCGCTTCTCTCTTGCAGGAAACAAGCCTATGTGTATGTATACTATGATTGTCTTTTTGAATTTGGTGCTAATACTGTTATGTGGAAATGGAATAGGTCTTTGGATTATGGACGCGGATATTCTCTAATGGACGACGGCTGGATTATGAATGACGGACTAGACGCTTGTAATCCATATCCAGTGACCTTTTGTCACCCTTTGGGCATTGGTCACAACTTAACAGATTGGCATCCGGTTCATCAGGGCACTCTGTTAATGTATAGATAGTCTTGCAAGAATTGCGATATATATGCAAGGTTTGTCTCTTGCTGTGAACCCTGGTCGATTTTGCACTTAATTGCTTAGCATGATCTTTAAACACTTTGGAAATGTTCGCTACTGAAGACAACATAATTGTGTATGCATGTAGTGGAAGTTATGCGACGTTAATGTTCTATCATAGCATGGATTTGAGAAAAACACAACACTATTTCATTCAATTCCAGGGTGATCATAGACAAGTTAGAAATGCTTGACTGAAACGTCGGGAAATTTTATGTGGGAAGAGGAATCACTCGTACGGAAAAGAGTTGACACTAACGCAAACTCCGTCTCTAATGTTTTTTTTCAAATATATTATTTCTTGTTTTAGATATTAGCATTAGTCTTTAACCCTATCGGACCTGGTTGATTTGGGGTGTGCCGCAGCCTGGGGAGGAAACATTCCGTCCCCAACCCCACCCCAACCCCCCAATCCCCAAAATTCACTTCGGACTCCTTGGGATAGGGGGTTGAAACTTTTCGGGCTACAGCTCTTTCAATCCGAGATTACAAGCCTATAAATCTATTTTAGTCGATTTTTAAAATTCTATATTTATGTAATTACAGCCGTCGTCCATTAGAGAATATCCGCGTCCATAATCCAAAGACCTATTCCATATAACAGTACTAGCACCAAACACAAAACGACAATCATATTATACATAAACGTAGGCTATCTCTCCGGCGATACTACTTACTAAACTAGGGAATAATTAACTAATGCGAAATAAAATAACTTTTGACACTTATATGCGCAAAACGGAATAATTCTGAAGAAGAACGTAGAAATCGCAACTTTCTCAGCACACCTCACGGAGTGTCGTTTCTCAATGTTCCGTCGTGGCTGGTAGAGGAAATTTTCTTCGTATTAACGTATACTTAGACTATGGATGTATATCTTCACAGCATAAGCGTAATTTTATCCGTATAATCCCCAGGGATTCCACACAATAAATCAATTGTTGCCAAACCGTATCCATGCTTTGATACCTAGTTTCAGCTGGAACCAAATCTAAAATCAACGCCACAAAACATTATTGCAGAAACTTTTAAGAAAGGGTTACACCACCAAGTTCCTCAAGTTTGACGATACATATCGCATGCTGATAGCAAAATACGAGCGTAGCATGTAAGATTTATGGCGTTACGTTCCGTACTTTGTGTCTTAATTCCGCTTAACCCGAGCTGGGGGCCGTATGAACCCATGCAATTCAAGATTCGGACAATGTTCACACGAACATTCACAACCATAGCGTGACTGGGATACATCATACTCTGGATAACGACTTCATATAGATTAAGAATAATGATAAGCGATACGGATTTGATATGTTTCAAACATCATGATGTCTTGCGGGCATCATTGAAAACTGTTGACCGCTTCTCTCGTGCAGGAAACTAGCCTATTTTATTGTATACTATTATTCTTTTTTTCAATTTGGTGCTAATACTGTTATATAAAGTAGGTCTTTGGATTATGGAGGCGGAAATACTTTATCGGACGACAGTTGAAGAATAAATGACAAATTAGACGCTTGTATTGTGCTTAACTGGGTTAGGTCCTGTTGACAGTCCCATTGACTAAAATAAAGTACAAAATAAATGTAATATGACCATTTTCATTTTTCTTCTGTTAATATCTTCCTCATGTCTAGATTGTCAAGTGAGTGAAATTTCATAGCCTTACTCCAAACTACTGGGAAGAAATCGCCAAACGATTGACAAGGGCTGGGAAAATTTTATTGATCGGATTTTCGCGTAAAAGTTCCTCTTAAGCTAATCTTCTAACTGCTCTCACATATCAGGAACCCCAGATTCCATTCGCTGAAAGTTTTGCTAGAAGACACTATTGTTAAATATGCGTGTTAGAACACCCCGACGTTAAGCTCGGCCGGCACCTGGATGCATCGACCGATTTGAGGGATCAAACGACACTTGTGCTGAACATCCCTTGTGGTTACAAGGATTTATGAGTCGATATATTTTCATTCTGGAGTTTGGCTCCACCCACTTCATATATAAAATATTAAAAAAGCGACAAAAATAACAGCTGTTATGAGATGGTGAGGTTGAAGGTTTTTGTTTTCAAGATTCAATAGAGATACGTTAACTCAAGCTGCTTCTTCAGGTCGCATATTTGTTGCTTAGGAAGTGACACATTTTAAAGATATGGCAGTAGCAAGCGTCAGATCCGACATCAGTATTCAGTCGTTGTTCACAAAAGAATTCCCGCGTCAATTAGCACCAATTCCCAAATGTGTATGAAATAAAAAAAATAAAAACACAAAATGGTTTCCTACAAGAGATAAGCGGTCAACAATTTTCAATGATGTTAGCAAGACATGGTGATGTTCTATGTATAAAATCCTTATCATTTATAATAATTCTTTATTCAAATGAATTTCCAAGTCTATTCTAGAGTATTTATATAAAGGATAGTCCGGCCATTTTCACGCTTTATCCAATGCTCGATTTTCTACGGTGATCTGTCGAGTGATGTCTAATTATAAGTAGCATTTTCATGAATGTATCGGCGATTTGCATGAGGGGTTAGACGTCTGTAAAGTACGATAATAAACCAGGGCACCTGATGCCTTCAGAATCAATGCCATCATAATACAGCACTCATATAGACAGTTGATGCAGCATAAATATTATGGTTATATGTGAGCGTTTTTTATGCATTACAATGAAGCGTTTCCTTTCTGAGTTTGAAAACCTTTCACCGACCGTTCAAACTACACACTACAAAGAAAAAAGTCCGTAAGCTCTTCCTGTACTGTGTTCATTTCGGTGTCTTTTAATTTTTGTTTAATATGTTTTCGGTTTACTATTTTGACAACATATATGTCCCAATATTGTTTTGTGTGTGCTTGCTTTGGTTCCCATCGTGTTGGCGGTTTTAGTGTTTAAATACGCGTGTTAACTCGACCAATGTCATGAGTTCATTTTTGCTTTATAGGCCGTGTTGATCATGATTCACATGATTGTAATAAATACAAAATGTATATACTACAGATTGTGTCACAAGTAATATTTGCCCTATATCGGTGGAAAAAGACTGCGCAAATTACATGTTTATATCAGAGAAATGTATTTACAATAGTTGCACTTTTACTCACTGTGTGCACTCAGCAATTGAAAAAGTAAGATCGCAGCCAAAGCGGAAACAGAGGACTACATTGAAAGTGAAATGTTCATGGATTTGTTTTTGTGGTTCTGAATAGGTAATCGCTACTGTTATCAGTCATGTATATATAATATCCATGCGACCATATCATCTATCTGTGCAGAGAACACATTTGTCATATCTATTATTTGTATCTATACATCCGATTCTACGTGCCGTTCCGGTTTTCTTAACGGATCAAGAATTTGACATATTTTTACTAACTTTTCTGACATGTATGTTTGTAGCCAACTGTAGAATTTGTTGGACTTACCAACGAGCAAGTTGATACCCTTAAACGATCGGTGATATTACTTACTGATAATAAATGTTTGATATCATCTGGACTCCTATTAATTCATTATAAATGTCTATGAAAATTATAAGACCACGTTTCCTTCGATAATTCGCTGCCCTCGGTCGTATTTTATTTGGCATTCCCGACTAGCCTATCTGAAACTTTATCCCAGCTATCTCATAGGTAACATGCGGTATCGTCGATAGCGAAACATATTTGAACTTTGATCCAAAGCGTGATTGCATTTTGAATTGGACGATAATTACTTTTGATTAATTTTCTGAATACAGAACATCAGCAATAAATATTAGAAGTTGAATGTGTTATCAACTCTCGTCGAGATTGTTTTAATATGTTTTTTTTTCTGACAGATCGAGTGTGTGAATAATCATCGATTCTCAGTATTTCCGTTAGCCTCTTCCATGCAAATTATCAATATGTCATTGACACAAGATTTCACTAGCAATTTTTATACTCCAACCACTTTGAGATAAATAACTGTGAAATACTCGGCTTCCCAAACGAATGTATAGCGTTCCCCGTCAGTAGTATATAGCGCGTAAATCGAGTATCCTTTCACCCGGATGTAGAGTGAATTTGTGGCGGTCACGTGGCGTAAGTAGTGATCAGGTGGGGGCCCTGAGGGAAAATGGCGTCTTTTTTTGTGGCGGGATTTTAAAATCGAAAAATGCGTAAATTCAACATCTTTTGACCCCTATATGGAGGTCATTTGTGGCGGTTATGTGGCTGTGGGGGGTCATCAAGTGCAACTAGGTCCGTCAAAGAGGGACTCTATTGAGACTGTATTCATCCGCATGGGGTTTCCCATGACGATCACGTGATCATGGCATGTCCTGACTTGTTCTGGGTTGTACAGTTCTGCCAAGCGGAGGATGGGTACTAGTATTTCGCTGACGTCCTAGTAATAAACATAATCTATAGGTGTTGTACCATATTAATAGCATCAGTCTAGCATCTGTACTACCCTAGGGTCGAGCGTTTATTGTCCCGTGTATCTCCGCAGAAAATCAACAAACAAAATGGCGGCTCCAGGATGGTGTGCGGACGCCCTTTCCACATCACGGCGTCGATCCTAACCATAGCGCCATCTGCACACACTGACGCAAGGGAGACAACTCGTGTGGCCCAAGGGTATGGAAATAGACGTGTTGGAGCTAGGGGAGCCCCTAATGGACCGATGGAGTTGTATGAGGTATCAATGTGAAGCATTCGTCAAGGGGCATCTGATGGGCTGGGTGTGAGGTTGAATTAGGGTCATTCTGCGCATGCGCGGTGGCCCAAGTGTATGAAAATAGCCGTGTTGGAGCTAGGGGAACCCCTAATGGACCGATGGAGTTGTATGAGGTATCAATGTGAAGCATTCGTGAAGGGGCATCTGATGGGCTGGGTGTGGGGTTGAACTATCGGCATTCTGCGCATGCGCGGTGGCCCAAGGGTATGGAAATAGCCGTGTTGGAGCTAGGGGAGCCCCTAATGGACCGATGGAGTTATATGAGGTATCCATGTGAAGCATTCGTGAAGGGGCATCTGATGGGCTGGGTGTGGGGTTGAACTATCGGCATTCTGCGCATGCGCGGTGGCCCAAGGGTATGGAAATAGCCGTGTTGGAGCTAGGGGAGCCCCTAATGGACCGATGGAGTTGTATGAGGTATCAATGTGAAGCATTCGTGAAGGGGCATCTGATGGGCTGGGTGTGGGGTTGAACTATCGGCATTCTGCGCATGCGCGGTGGCCCAAGGGTATGAAAATAGCCGTGTTGGAGCTAGGGGAGCCCCTAATGGCCCAATGGGGGCATATGAGATATCAAAGTGAAGCATTCGTGAAGGGGCATCTGATGGGCTGGGTGTGGGGTTGAACTAGCGGCAATCTGCGCATGCGCGGTGGCCCAAGAGTATGGAAATAGCCGTGTTGGAGCTAGGGGAGCCCCTAATGGTCCAATGGGGTCGAGTGAGGTATCAAAGTGAACATTCGTGAAGGGGCATCTAATGGACTGGGTGTGGGGTTGAAATATCGGCATTCTGCGCGTGCGCGGTGGCCCAAGGGTATAAAAATAGACGTTTTGGAGCTAGGGGAGCCAATAATGGTCCGATGGAGTTGTATGAGGTATCAATGTGAAGCCTAGGTGAAGGGGCATCTGATGGGCTGGGTGTGGGGTTGAAATAGGGTCATTCTGCGCATGCGCGGTGGCCCAAGGGTATGAAAATAGACGTTTTGGAGCTAGGGGAGCCACTAATGGTCCAATGGGGTCGAGTGAGGTATCAAAGTGAAGCATTCATGAAGGGGTATCCAGTCATGGGTGGGTGCATGTAAAAAAAATTCTGAAAAAAAAAAAACAGAACACGGACTTTATCGAAAAATCCGGGAAAATGCCTATATGGGGTATGGGGGTATATAGGTCGCCGGGCTTAACGGGGCTTGCCTATCAATAGAGTTATCTCCCCTAGTTCCAGGGTGGGTGTATGTAAAATTTTCCCTGAAAAAATACGGAACACGGACTTTATCCTAAATTACGGGAAAATGCCTATATGGAGTATGGGGGTATAGGACCATCCTGGGAAACCTACTTCTCGACATTTGCGGTAGGGTTGTTTGGATTTGTTTTCTTAGTCTCGTCATTTAGAACATGATAGGAAGTGTCCCGGAGCGAAACGGTGAAATTTTCGAAAAAGTACGATATAGCCCATATAATCCCATACTGGGGATATAGGATCAATGTTTGTCCCCCTGGGAAACCTACTTCTATACATTTGCGGTAGGGTTGTTTGGATTTGTTTTTCACGTCTCGTCATTTAGAACATGATAGGAAGTGTCCCGGAGCGAAACGGTAAAATTTTTGAAAAAAAGTCACTGCGGCCTGGGTAGGCCCATAGGCCTATACTGCATGGCTATGGGTGTATAGGCCCATACGGGGTGGACATGTTGGAGTCTATGTGGGCCACTAATGGTCCGATGGGGTCGAGTGAGGTCTTATTGTGAAGCTCTCATGCAGTAGCACTTGACTACACTAATGGTTCGTACGTTGTCAATAGTCTGCGCATGCGCAGCCTGGCCGTAGTATAGAAAGCAGGCAATTTTGGGGGGCTGTGTGTGTGTGGGTGTGTTTGGGTTAGAGATGCACCGCTATGGGTCCGAATGGGTCGTGGAAGGTGTCAAAGTGAAGCTTGTGTGGGGTAGAGTCAGAATGGCGTGGTTTTAAATGCAAGTCGCGTCAATCTGCGCATGCGCAGTTGGTTGTAGTAAGTAAAGTAGCCATTTTGGGGCAGTGAAGGAAGGTATTTGGTGTAGAGAGGGACCATCCCTGGTCCGAATGCATCGTATGAGGTGTCATCTTGTAGCAACGTCCGCCAACGCCAAGCCTAACGCTTCAACGCCCTGGTGAAATAGCTCAGAAGTTCTGATTTTCTAGATATTCCATGGAATTGTCACTAATTCTTCGAAATGCAGTGACGCCCGTCAACGCTCGTAGTTACGCCTTAACGCTCTAACATAACGCCTTGACACCATGATATAGACCGGAGAGAGAACAACAACAATAACAACAACGATGACATATGAGAGAACAACAACAACAAGAAGTGTTTTCATATAGTTTATTTTCCCCAATGTTACAGCATACCCAGGCTGAGGGAGCTGCCCTGGTTATGTTTAGTATGTTCACAGCAAAACAAATTGAAATATCAAACACCATCTTTTATTATTTAACGCACCGTCACATTAGGTACAAGTGTTTACTGAGCTCAAGTCAACGATCAGCATGTAGACATAGAGAGTATGTGCGGCATGTTATGGTATTCATCAGTGCGCGGGTGACGCATTCAACCGATGGCGGTGGTCGGTCAGCTTGGTAAGGAAAAACGTGACATTGGTTACCCTTTCTACCACCCATTGTATGTTGGGGCGTTGACGATGTGCCCATCTCAAGGGTTCCACGGTGTCCAGTATCTCCAGCATCGTCTCTAGTGACCTCCGGTTAATGATGGTGAACAGCTGGTCAGACACATAGATATTATTGCCGGGATAATAATACCGTAACTGGCCCGTCTTTTTGTGACGTAAGATGTACCCGAAAGCGACATTCAATTTGAAGGCCGTAGTTTGATCTTTGAAGATGGCTTCCACGTAGCTGCGTAGACGGGTGCGGTTGGTCAGTGGAAAATTGTAAATATCTTGAATAGGACCATGAGGGTGGAAACAGTGCCGTATCATGGACCAATGGCGCCGATCGATGTCACTCACTGGATGGTTGTCCTGTAAGAGATCGCCCAGAAAATGTTCGATGTTGTCAGGCGTATGACTCGAAACCGTAACGCTGGGGTCCGGCTGGATATCCAGGCTCTTCTGAACTGTGGGTATAGGCGGGCTCTCCTTTATCGCATCACCATTGGCGTTCGTCTCCCTGGGCTTATCTTCACTGGGTCTGACCTTCCGCGGCTCCTCTTCAGTAGGAAGTTGTCGCTCATGCCATGGTACCGGGGCATGAATCAACCGTTGGTGTCGCAGCAACTGACTGCGTCGTTTGAAGAGTTGACCACAATCCTCGCATGGACGCTTGGGTGGCCTATGAATTGAACGTTCGTGGCGCAGTAAAGCATCTTCCCGATTAAATGACCGTGCGCAGGTTATACAAGTATATAGTGCACCGTTGTGGGTGGAGGCCTCGTGGCGTCGCAAATCTTCTGGGCGAGTAAACTGCTTCTGGCAAGTTGTGCACGTGAACATCTTGGTGGTTGACAGAGTGTCTGATGAAACGACAAGGCCGCTTCCCTTTTATAGCACGCTGGCTGGTAATCTATTATTAGCACACTCTACCCCAAGTCGAGGATCAAGACTGGTGTACTGGTGTACGACTGAGCCGCATTGCGCGCGTGCGCATGAAGACGCTTGACACTGTTATCACAACGCTTCTCGTGTCGATGTAAGTCGGTGGAACGGTCAAACACCCGATGGCATTGGGCACAACTGTAAGACTGGGCGTACTGGCTCATCTTGTGGATCAGCGAAAAATGATTCACGCCATTGTAGTCGAAGACATTGACTTCCATCGCAGAAGCATACCGTTCTGTTGAACGACGAACCAATTCAGCCACAAATGTATCCTCCTCGCATCGTAATCGGTATACCATGATATTGATGTTGAACAGTGTTTCCACATCATCCAAATTGTTGAACGGGACTCCACGGAAATGCCGCTCATCCAAGTCTTGCTGCTCTAAGTACTGCTCCCAATAGTCATTGGCCACTTTGTCACAACCCTGGGGATGACACTGGTCCAGATGCACGGCCAAACACCGAAACAGACATTTCCGGTCTTTGTAGGGTCCCTTCATCCCTGCCGTTAATGCATGCAGTCCATGTCGATGAAGCAGCCAAGGGGGAAGTAGTACAGGAGCACCGATAGAATGATTTCTCATTTTTGTGACGAAAAATGTGACATTGGTCACCCTTTCCACAAGCCATTGGGTATTGGGGCGTTGCAACCGGGCCCATTCCAATGGGTCCAACGTAGTCAATTGGTCGATGAGTGGCTGCAGGGAAATCGCATTCGTCACCGTGATTGGCTTGTCAAACACATACGTATTATTGCTGGGATAATAATACCGCAGCTGGTCTGTCTCTTTATGGCGAAGGATGTATCCAAAAGTGAGATTCAACTTGAAGGCCGTAGTTTGATCTTTGAAGATGTTCTCCGCATAAGTAGACAAATACGTAAGATCCTGCAGTCGAAAGTTATACAAGTCCAATAGACGACGGTCACGGTGAAAACAATGGCGTATGGTAGCCCAGTGTCGTTGATAATTCTCCCTCACACGCTCGTCTTCAGGCAAGACTTCAACCGGAGGTACTGCTGGGCCCCAGGGCAAATCTTCTCCACGTCTCATGCTTTCGTCTAATACAAGCTGGTAGCCAAACAGGCAGACAGGCTGGCTAGTGGTCAGGCTGGCTAGTGGTCAGGCAGGCTAGTGGTCAGGCAGGCTAGTGGTCAGGCAGGCAGGCAGGCAGGCTGGTCAGGTCAGGTCAGTAAGGTAGTGCAATGAATACACCCCACCCTTAAAAATTATCCCCTTTTATACGTTTTTCTATCCAAGATGGCCGCCTAAAAACATTCGAAAATGGCCGCCAAAACGTTCGAAAATGGCCGCCGCGTTCGAAAATGGCCGCCTGTCAATCAAAAACATTCGAAAATGGCCGCCAAAACGTTCGAAAATGGCCGCCACGTTCGAAAATGGCCGCCTCTTAATCAAAAACATTCGAAAATGGCCGCCGCGTTCGAAAATGGCCGCCGGATATGTCCCATAATGCACCGGGTCAAAATACTCGCTTCTGATTGGACGAGAGCTCTGTGACGGATTTGAAATACTCGCTTCTGATTGGTGTACGTCGCTAAAGGTGACCGGAACTGACCTTTGACCCCGGCGCGCAAAGAGAAAGGTTTCCACCGCGGTGCGACCATTTTCGAACGTGGCGGCCATTTTCGAACGTTTTGGCGGCCATTTTCGAATGTTTTGATTGACAGGCGGCCATTTTCGAACGCGGCGGCCATTTTCGAACGTTTTGGCGGCCATTTTCGAATGTTTTTAGGCGGCCATCTTGAATAGAAAAAAGAAAAAAGGGGATAATTTTTAAGGGTGGGGTGTATTCATTGCACTACCTTACTGATCTGACCTGACCAGCCTGCCTGCCTGCCTGCCTACCTGCCTGCCTGCCTACCTGACCACTAGCCTGCCTGACCACTAGCCTGCCTGACCACTAGTCTGCCTGACCACTAGTCAGCCTGTCTGCCTGTTTGGCTACCAGCTTGTATTAGACGAAAGCATGAGACGTGGAGAAGATTTGCCCTGGGACCCAGCAGTACCTCCGGTTGAAGTCTTGCTTGAAGACGAGCGTGTGAGGGAGATTTATCAACGACACTGGGCTACCATACGCCATTGTTTTCACCGTGACCGTCGCCTATTGGACTTGTATAACTTTCGACTGCAGGATCTTACGTATTTGTCTACTTATGCGGAGAACATCTTCAAAGATCAAACTACGGCCTTCAAGTTGAATCTCACTTTTGGATACATCCTTCGCCATAAAGAGACAGACCAGCTGCGGTATTATTATCCCAGCAATAATACGTATATGTTTGACAAGCCAATCACGGTGACGAATGCGATTTCCCTGCAGCCACTCATCGACCAATTGACTACGTTGGACCCATTGGAATGGGCCCGGTTGCAACGCCCCAATACCCAATGGCTTGTGGAAAGGGTGACCAATGTCACATTTTTCGTCACAAAAATGAGAAATCATTCTATCGGTGCTCCTGTACTACTTCCCCCTTGGCTGCTTCATCGACATGGACTGCATGCATTAACGGCAGGGATGAAGGGACCCTACAAAGACCGGAAATGTCTGTTTCGGTGTTTGGCCGTGCATCTGGACCAGTGTCATCCCCAGGGTTGTGACAAAGTAGCCAATGACTATTGGGAGCAGTACTTAGAGCAGCAAGACTTGGATGAGCGGCATTTCCGTGGAGTCCCGTTCAACAATTTGGATGATGTGGAAACACTGTTCAACATCAATATCATGGTATACCGATTACGATGCGAGGAGGATACATTTGTGGCTAAATTGGTTCGTCGTTCAACAGAACGGTATGCCTCTACGATGGAAGTCAATGTCTTCGACTACAATGGCGTGAATCATTTTTCGCTGATCCACAAGATGAGCCAGTACGCCCAGTCTTACAGTTGTGCCCAATGCCATCGGGTGTTTGACCGTTCCACCGACTTACATCGACACGAGAAGCGTTGTGATAACAGTGTCAAGCGTCTTCATGCGCACGCGCGCAATGCGGCTCAGTCGTACACCAGTACACCAGTCTTGATCCTCGACTTGGGGTAGAGTGTGCTAAAAATAGATTACCAGCTAGCGTGCTATAAAAGGGAAGCGGCCTTGCCGTTTCATCAGACACTCTGCCAACCACCAAGATGTTAACTTGCACAACTTGCCAGAAGCAGTTTACTCGCCCAGAAGATTTTCGACGCCACGAGGCCTCCACCCACAACGGTGCACTATATACTTCTATAACCTGCGCACGGTCATTTAATCGGGAAGATGCTTTACTGCGCCACGAACGTTCAATTCATGGGCCACCCAAGCGTCCATGCGAGGATTGTGGTCAACTCTTCAAACGACGCAGTCAGTTGCTGCGACACCAACGGTTGATTCATGCCCCGGTACAGAGTCATACGCCTGACAACATCGAACATTTTCTGGGCGATTCCACCAAGATGTTCACTTGCACAACTTGTCAGAGGCAGTTTACTCGTCTAGATAATTTTCGACGCCACGAGGCCTCCACCCACAACGATGCACGGTATACTTGTATAACCTGCGCAGGGTCATTTAATCGGGAGGATCAGTTACTGCGCCACGAACGTTCAATTCATGGGCGACGCAAGCGTCCATGCGAGGATTGTGGTCAACGCTTCAAACGACGCAGTCAGTTGCTGCGACACCAACGGTTGATTCATGCCCCGGTACCATGGCATGAGCGACAACTTCCTACTGAAGAGGAGCCGCGGAAGGTGAGACCCAGTGAAGATAAGCCCAGGGAGACGAACGCCAATGGTGATGCGATGAAGGAGAGCCCGCCTATACCCACAGTTCAGAAGAGCCTGGATATCCAGCCGGATCCCAGCGTTACGGTTTCGAGTCATACGCCTGACAACATCGAACATTTTCTGGGCGATCTCTTACAGGACAACCATCCAGTGAGTGACCTCGATCGGCGCCATTGGTCCATGACACGGCACTGTTTCCACCCTCATGGTCCTATTCAAGATATTTACAATTTTCCACTGACCAACCGCACCCGTCTACGCAGCTACGTGGAAGTCATCTTCAAAGATCAAACTACGGCCTTCAAATTGAATGTCGCTTTCGGGTACATCTTACGTCACAAAAAGACGGGCCAGTTACGGTATTATTATCCCGGCAATAATATCTATGTTTCTGACCAGCCGTTCACCATCATTCACCGGAGGTCACTAGAGACGATGCTGGAGATACTGGACACCGTGGAGCCCTTGAGATGGGCACATCGTCAACGCCCCAACATACAATGGGTGGTAGAAAGGATAACCAATGTCACGTTTTTCCTTACCAAGCTGACCGACCACCGCCATCGGTTGAATGCGTCACCCGCGCACTGATGAATACCATAACATGCCGCACATACTCTCTATGTCTACATGCTGATCGTTGACTTGAGCTCAGTAAACACTTGTACCTAATGTGACGGTGCGTTAAATAATAAAACATGGTGTTTGATATTTCAATTTGTTTTGCTGTGAACATACTAAACATACCCAGGGCAGCTCCCTCAGCCTGGGTATGCTGTAACATTGGGGAAAATAAACTATATGAAAAAACTTCTTGTCTCCGGTCTATATCATGGTGTCAAGGCGCTATGTTAGAGCGTTAAGGCGTAACTACGAGCGTTGACGGGCGTCACTGCATTTCGAAGAATTAGTGACAATTCCATGGAATATCTAGAAAATCAGAACTTCTGAGCTATTTCACCAGGGCGTTGAAGCGTTAGGCTTGGCGTTGGCGGACGTTGCTACAAGATGACACCTCATACGATGCATTCGGACCAGGGATGGTCCCTCTCTACACCAAATACCTTCCTTCACTGCCCCAAAATGGCTACTTTACTTACTACAACCAACTGCGCATGCGCAGATTGACGCGACTTGCATTTAAAACCACGCGATTCTGACTCTACCCCACACAAGCTTCACTCTGACACCTTCCACGACCCATTCGGACCCATAGCGGTGCATCTCTAACCCAAACACACCCACACACACACACACCCCCAAAAATGCCTGCTTTCTATACTACGGCCAGGCTGCGCATGCGCAGACTATTGACAACGTACGAACCATTAGTGTAGTCAAGTGCTCCTGCATGAGTGCTTCACAATAAGACCTCACTCGACCCCATCGGACCATTAGTGGCCCACATAGACTCCAACATGTCCACCCCGTATGGACCTATACACCCATAGCCATGCAGTATAGGCCTATGGGCCTACCCAGGCCGCAGTGACTTTTTTCAAAAATTTTACCGTTTCGCTCCGGGACACTTCCTATCATGTTCTAAATGACGAGACGTGAAAAACAAATCCAAACAACCCTACCGCAAATGTATAGAAGTAGGTTTCCCAGAGGGACAAACATTGATCCTATACCCCCAGTATGGGATTATATGGGCTATATCGTACTTTTTCAAAAATTTCACCGTTTCGCTCCGGGACACTTCCTATCATGTTCTAAATGACGAGACTAAGAAAACAAATCCAAACAACCCTACCGCAAATGTCGAGAAGTAGGTTTCCCAGGATGGTCCTATACCCCCCATACTCCATATAGGCATTTTCCCGTAATTTAGGATAAAGTCCGTGTTCCGTATTTTTTCAGGAAAAATTTTACATACACCCACCCTGGAACTAGGGGAGATAACTCTATTGACAGGCAAGCCCCGTTAAGCCCGGCGACCTATATACCCCCATACCCCATATAGGCATTTTCCCGGATTTTTCGATAAAGTCCGTGTTCCGGGGGGTTTTTTCAGAAAATTTTTTACATGCACCCACCCATGACTGGATACCCCTTCATGAATGCTTCACTTTGATACCTCACTCGACCCCATTGGACCATTATTGGCTCCCCTAGCTCCAAAACGTCTATTTTCATACCCTTGGGCCACCGCGCATGCGCAGAATGCCGATATTTCAACCCCACACCCAGTCCATTAGATGCCCCTTCACGAATGCTTCACTTTGATACCTCACTCGACCCCATTGGACCATTAGGGGCTCCCCTAGCTCCAACACGGCTATTTCCATACTCTTGGGCCACCGCGCATGCGCAGATTGCCGCTAGTTCAACCCCACACCCAGCCCATCAGATGCCCCTTCACGAATGCTTCACATTGATACCTCATACAACTCCATCGGTCCATTAGGGGCTCCCCTAGCTCCAACACGGCTATTTCCATACCCTTGGGCCACCGCGCATGCGCAGAATGCCGATAGTTCAACCCCACACCCAGCCCATCAGATGCCCCTTCACGAATGCTTCACATGGATACCTCATACAACTCCATCGGCCCATTAGGGGCTCCCCTAGCTCCAACACGGCTATTTCCATACCCTTGGGCCACCGCGCATGCGCAGAATGCCGATAGTTCAACCCCACACCCAGCCCATCAGATGCCCATTCACGAATGCTTCACATTGATACCTCATACAACTCCATCGGTCCATTAGGGGTTCCCCTAGCTCCAACACGGCTATTTCCATACCCTTGGGCCACCGCGCATGCGCAGAATGACCCTAATTCAACCTCACACCCAGCCCATCAGATGCCCCTTGACGAATGCTTCACATTGATACCTCATACAACTCCATCGGTCCATTAGGGGCTCCCCTAGCTCAAACACGTCTATTTCCATACCCTTGGGCCACACGAGTTGTCTCCCTTGCGTCAGTGTGTGCAGATGGCGCTATGGTTAGGATCGACGCCGTGATGTAGAAAGGGCGTCCCCACACCATCCTGGAGCCGCCATTTTGTTTGTTGATTTTCTGCGGAGATACACGGGACAATAAACGCTCGACCCTAGGGTAGTACAGATGCTAGACTGATGCTATTAACATGGTACAACACCTATAGATTATGTTTATTACTAGGACGTCAGCGAAATACTAGTACCCATCCTCCGCATGGCAGAACTGTACAACCCAGAACAAGTCAGGACATGCCTTGATCACGTGATCGTCATGGGAAACCCCATGCGGATGAATACAGTCTCAATAGAGTCCCTCTTTGACGGACCTAGTTGCACTTGATGACCCCCCACAGCCACATAACCGCCACAAATGACCTCCACATAGGGGTCAAAAGATGTTGAATTTACGCATTTTTCGATTTTAAAATCCCGCCACAAAAAAAGACGCCATTTTCCCTCAGGGCCCCCACCTGATCACTACTTACGCCACGTGACCGCCACAAATTCACTCTACATCCGGGTGAAAGGATACTCGATTTACGCGCTATATACTACTCCCGTCACGATTGTGCGATACAGATACAAGTCACTGTACTACCATATAGTAATTTTATAACTGGCTCCCAAAGCGCATTACGTACGCTATATATTTCTGTTTTGCTTTCACGTCGTTCTAACCAATATCTGCAGACAATACAGGAGAAAAATCCATTGACCCGTTAAAACGCAAATGAACTAAATAAGAACAGTCGCGAAGAGGAAGGTGGCAGAATGTGAATTCCGTTTGAATCTCAATCTATAGCAGACTCAGTCACTTTTCATGCACTTTTCATATAATACGTTAGGAATACCAATACGAAGAACTACGAATGGCAAAATCACTAGGAATGGAAATCCCTGGGGGGGAAACTTACCTCGTGGTGAACTTTATATACTCGGCAAAAATCTGGGTCGACGAACATGACAGTGCACTATGATTCTTACATATATGTGGTTGAGTTAAATATTAGGTGTGTGTTTAACCTAGATATGTGATCCAGGCAAAATAAATGTAACGTCGACAAGCTGAGATCAGATGGTTCACAGGCTGGACTGATCGACACGTTTTAGACATCTTAAATATGGAGTATTTTTGGTATTCTATAGCACTGATCTTGACTGGATATTTGATCTACAGATTCCTCATCCAGACAACACACTACACTTATCCACCAGGACCCAAAGGATGGCCTCTGATTGGAAATCTCTTCGACGTCGACACTGAGAAATTTCATCTGTCGTTTGCCCAGATGGCAAAACGTTACGGTGACATAACTAGCGTTTCAGTCCTAGGTAAAAGAACGGTTATCATCAACAGCCCAGCTCTTATTAGAAAAGCCATGGCTTCAGAGGAATTTGGAGAGGTTTTCGCAAAACGGCCGAAGACATTTATACAAATGTACACTCTTTTTGGTCGTGGTACGATATTTTATGAAGGTGGGATTATTTTGAAGAAACGACGGAAGCTGCTATATAAAATGGTGAATATGTATGGAGAGGGTGTGAAGGATATGGAAGCCAGAGTAGTGGAGGAGCTTAAACACGTTATCATGACACTGGAGAAGGAAAAAACTCCTGTTCTGGAAGACGTGTTTTACCCATCTCTGATTAACATCATTACTATTATGGTGAGTAATTTTATTTATTTTCACCTGAAACAGACATTTAACTTTTCATTGTTAGAAATTTTAAAAATTGCTAGCAGGTCAAATTAGAGTAGGTGAAATGAAATACAATTATTTTATCCCCAAACTACTCATATTCGCTACTCATATGCACTTAAAAGGAACCTATCAAACCGAAGAACCCGTAATATAGGACTTGGTGTACGAAAATGAGAAATGCTGGCCTACCTACATTCCTGCATTGCGTTCAACACTCTAGTCTCTTCTAGAGGTATCTCCCGCTTTCCTTTGTCTTGCAGTTTAAATCTCCCCCCCCCCCCCCCCCCCTCCACTCCTATCCCAGATATTGCAATTCCCTATTCTGTGTCTCTTTCTGTATCTCGCTTTCTGTATTTTTAAGTTTATTATACGTCAACGATTTTAACTTTCAGATGTTGGGAAAACGATTTGATTACAGAGCTGAACAAATACAGATCATCTCGAAAATGTTTGCGTTTGGGAACAAAATGGGGCATCCAGGAGTTGACCCCATTCTAATGCGTTTTCCCTTTCTGCGGCACATTCCATTTTGGCTTGGTGCATATTACAAGGAATTCCAGACGGGGCTTAATCAGTTCTTCCGTTATTACTACGACGAACCAAAGGTATATTCTTCCTCCGTTCCAATGAAAAGATAAGTTACCGTGGAATTTACATAAATGACCCCCAATATGACCAAACTGCCTGCTGGTCTGGAAGTGATGCGTTCACTGTATATATATTTACCTGTGCCTGTATCGAAATGCCGATCACGTTTATCTGCATGCAAATGAATTTAGCGTTCCTATGTTTAACATAAGTATACAATTTTCATCATGTTTACACAAGGGCAATTATTACCCGGCATAGTGAAACAGTGATTAATTACAAAGCAGAGGCATCTAAATATAAGAGTCAGAACCGGGATACAATAATCAGCCGTCGTCCACAATTGGAGCGATATGCAAGAGGTGGGAAAATTGACGACATCTGGTGACTAAAAACAACCATATGACTACATTGTGACTCTACTCCATATGTCCACAAAACCGTCTTCCTTCGACAGTTAGTATCAATTATGAGAATTTAAAACACACAAGATCGTTTCCTGCAAGAAAGACTGTTTTCAATGCTGGCAGTGAGACATCATGGTGTTATTTACAAAAAGTCACTATCAACTTACTAGTATGATATTTTCGAATGAATTCCCAAGTCGTTGTCTGAAGTATAACGCCATCAAATGCCAGAATTCCTTCCCGAAACGAAACCAAACTCAGATCATCTTGGACGTTGAAGATAATTTCAATACTTGATAATACTGGATAAAAAACTTCATGTCTGTCGGTTACTTCAGAGAAAACGTCAGATAATCATGCGAACCAAGTCATTGCAATTCTTCTGATTTTGCTTGAACTGTTTTGTATGAATGTAGTATGAATGTCGTTTTCGATATGGTATTTCATGCACCGGGGTTAGCTATCAAAGATAAATATAACTTCAAATGTCATACCCAGTGCGTGTGACTGCTACCTACATTTTATATTCACAGTAATTGTCAATAGATGTCAAATTTCAGTTAAACACATTATGGAATCATCTAAGTACCTCTCTTGTGATAATAGGATAAGAAAATAGGCCAGTTGCATGTAAGTAAGTTATTTCCGTTTGACTAGGTATAGATTTTACTACTAAAGTAACTAGTGAAAAAAAATATCCTTCTCCGATCATGCTAAATTTTGACAAATTATACAGACACATATTAAGCCATAATAAAAATTGTGTCCAACACCTAAGCCATAGGGACAATAATGAACCTTCCATATGATTTCACCAGCAGTTGGTTGTGTAGATATATCTCAAGAGCTTTCCTATGTAGGTTACGTGTACAATTGTATGCTACTGTTTGCACAATGTAGTTATATCTTGTATTAGTACGTATGACCTTAGATATATATGGCCAACGACAGTCCACCGAATTTCAGATGTGACTCTTGGATTCATCTTTTATTTTCGTTGACGCTGTGATTGGCGGCTTTTACTAATCATCCTAACGCATACTATTATGACTATAGGTTTATCGTACCACGTTGGTACCATAGTCCCAAAGTCTGCATTATGACAGTAAGAATAGCGGATGCAGAGATGCGATATAAAATTATCAGAGATTCTACTGGTAAAGTATATATATGTAGGCCAGGAATTTCTAGGAAAAGGTATGCGATAAGAATAATTATGTATTGTACAATAATTGTTCGTCTCCGCTGATAATATGATCTGTACTTGTGAGGGATGATTAATGAATGTCAGGTATAAGATTGATATACGGTGCAGTCCTTTGCTATTGGTATATGCCCACTGAACCCATGATAAACTGTGCTGTAATGAGAAACCGGTGTATTGCTTTCAGCAGCATATTGCCGCCGTTCTGTATGGACCCTCTCGAAGAATGACGTCTGTATGTGTCTGTATGGCTCTTCGGTGAAATATAGGCGTATAATTTAGTAAATAAAACTGCCCTATACTGGTAGTGGTTTGGCCTCGTTAACGAAAACGTGGAGTCAAGAATAGACATTTATCTGTAATGATATATCTATCCGAAAGATTTACTCGTGGAACAATGGGGAAAGTCCGATTTTCTTGTATGGATATAGGTCACCAACCAAATTTTTAACATGCAGCAAATTGGCTAAGCATATGTTAGGGAAACTATATTGTCTAATATTCGCCGCTACAAATGAACCACCACGCCAGGCACCCTGATCTTTCCACTCAAACATATAAAAATGTTAGCATACAATCGCTACCGTTTTCTTCAGATACGAACGCCAGAAATAAAGTAATTCCTCCCAAAAGCATTACGGCAAATTTTGGAGGTGGCCAATCAAACTGGCCCATTTTTTTTCTCATATTAAAACTCGGAAAGATTTTTATATATATTTTTGAGACTCGCATAGTATAGAAACATTTAGAATACATCACAATCCATTTCTTCTAGAGTCAGATATAATTGTCAATTAATGTTAACCGGAAGCCAAGTCCTTATTATAATCTTAGACACAAAACCATCAATGGTGGTTTGTGAACTGAGCCAAAATAGCTGAATCTACAACACACCACAACATCAGAATACACAGGCCGCGAGACCAGGTGAGACTGAAACAAATGAGACATGTAGGTGTGTACATGAAAATTATATATAAAGTAATTGAACGCGTGTAGTGTTTAAATGCAATAATAAAGGACATTTTGATATATGATATAGATAATCCAATCCTGGTATATAGTGGGCATCCTAATTCCAGATATCGCTCAATTTTGTCAAATTTTTTTTTTTATCAGAAATAAATGTGCGTCGTTTTGGTATTTATAAATTTATTTTTGATATCGAAAATTCTTTTTCTGATAGCAAAAAATCTATTTTTGATGATATCAAAAAAATCTATTTTTGATGATATCAAAAAATCTATTTTTCATATCAAAAATCTATTTTTCATATCAAAAAATCTATTTTTGGTGATATCATCTATTTTTGATATCAAGAATAACAGTTTATTTTTCAAGAATAAAGCTTTATTTCTGATATCAAAAAAAGATTTGTGGTATCGAAAAAAAAACAGATTTTTTTATATAAAGAAAAAACAGTAATTTCACTCCGGCTTGGCGTATAGCATATGTGTGCCGTTTTGGGATTTATTCATTTATTTCTTATATCAAAATACTATTTTTGATATCAATAAAGGAATTTTTTATATAAAAAATAACTGAATAAATACCCAGACGGCTTGCCACAAATTTACAGCCTCTTGCATTACCAACTCCCTTAGCACTAAACATTGAAATATTGCAAACAAAACAAATTATGTCATTCGTTTGTTCTCCTTAGGCCACTTACCAGCCCGATGTGTCACGTGGCCTACTTGATGTTCTGTTCAAAATCCAAGACGAGGGCGTCAAGCAGGATGACGCGGATTGGTTTGATGAGGACTTTGTCAAAGCTACTGTGATAGATCTCCTTGCGGCAGGTGAAACAATTCTTTCTCTTTTCATATTGGGGAGGCTTCGTTATTTACCACAAATCTCCATGAGGCATTGGCGTGAGTGGATTTAAGAACTAAATGTGTTCTCTTGTGAGATCTAAGCGCAAATCAATTCGTCTGATCAAATGGTTCGAAAACTTTCACTTCAAGTTTTCCTTGCCATATGGATTGGCCCATATTTTTTTCATCGGCATATGTCATATGCTCCTTGTATAGCGTGTCTAATTTCAGGCATCCTGACTACCCGCAGTACCCTGTTATTTTTCATTCTGGCTATCCTCCATAAACCGGAAGTGGCTGAGCGTTTAACGAAAGAGATAGATAACGTTGTTGGGTCTGGCCGATTTCCCTCCCTCGCAGACAGAGTGAACATGCCGTACACCGATGCCTGTATACTGGAGACCTTAAGGCTTAATACACAATTGGCGATGGCTCTTCCTCATTGTACAACAAAAGACGTGACGTTTGAGGGATATCATTTACCAGCCAACACAGAGGTACGTTAAGAGCCTTTGAAGTTTGTAATACAGTTCGAAACAATTTAATTTGTTACCATTATTCAAGCGGTTATGCGGACTTGCTTCAAGTTCCTTATTTGTATTTTACTAGAGTAGCTGGAGAGAGCACAAACAAATCTTTATAAATAAGGGTCACCCAGAACGCATCACGCGTCCGCGTTTGCTTACATCAAAACTATGTCCATGTAGTTTGTACAATAGTGAACATTCACCTGTATACTTTGTCATACCAAAACTTAAAGGAATAGGAAACCTTCGGACGAAATGTGTTGCAAATAATGGAATGGTTCCATCGGTGCCCAAATGTATTTATTATTTATTTTTGCAATTTATTTTAACCGAATAAAACGCATTTAAATTATGTGTTTGTATGGTGGTCAGTTTCAACCATTTCAGTTTCCATTTCTTTCGATTATTGCCGATAGCTTCAAAACCCTTTTGCTTGTGCTTCTTTAATAGGGAATTAGACATCGATAGGGAAGTATATTTAAGGTACAACGTGAACCGGCATTGTTTATTAGTGGTTAAAGAACAATTTACATAGATTACATAATTGGGTCTAGATTATGCACCTGGGCCAACTATCTGTTTAGCATACTATTTTCCCAACAGTTCTGTACACAACTCCTAATGGAAGACCGTGATGAACAAAACAGTCTTATTCCACAACCTGTCCACATGTAGCGGTAGCCATACCATTCCATCCACTTCTCCAGACTAGTATACCCGTGTGTGGAATGAGTAATGAATGAAATTTTCTTCAAATTCCTACAATTGCAACCGTTTATCCTCACCGAATGATTCTTTACTACTTCCAATATTGAATGAGTAATGAATGAAACTTTCCTCAAATCCTCACAATTGCAACCGTTTATCCTCACCGAATGATTCTTTACTACTTCCAATATTGAATACTTGGAAAACGGCTGCATTCATGAAATTTCATTCATTACTCATTCCACACACGGGTATACTAGTCTGGAGAAGTGGATGGAATGGTCTGCCTACCCCATACCATTACATCCACTTCTCCAGACTAGTATAGTACAGGAAAAATGTCAAATATATACTTGAGCGCGCCCCGTTACGTTATCGGTGAATTAACAACGTGGTTCATCTCCGGCGTGCAGATTTTTTTTTTTTATATCGATGTCTAGTCTGTATTAACAGTGAGGATAACGGCATATTTGATTGAACAAAAGATATAACATTGAGAATCTCGAAAAAAAGAGGATTGGCACTCCGGGGCTTAACGGCTTTTGCTCAAGTGGGAAAAAATCGGTAGAATGAATAAAAAATCATCATAGGCACTATTGAAATGGTTCTTTCACTTGCAGCTCACTTTTTCAGATAAGAGACCATTACGGTACTTTAGTCAGATATCTGATACTGTGCTGTACATCAGCAAAAGCCATATTTTATAATTGTTCTGTATGAATTTATGTCCGCTTAGATGCATCAACCATATATCAAATGTGGGATTAACAGCGTATCTTTCCGACCCCAAAACAGCACTGAAATAACTAAATAGTGTTGCCTACAGGTATAAATGTAATAACTCCAATAAAGTAGGATGTGAGTTTTTTATTGTCTTATATATATTAGTTGTTGTTCTGATGTAATCACTCTGCGGGTAATCTGCTGTTGTTGTTGAATCAAATCGGCTATCCTGCTCTCTACATGGCTTACATGGCACTGTTGGTTCCACCATGTCCACGTCTCGAAAGCGCGAGTCCCACCTTCGTACTTATCTTGAACAACCATTCAAATATGGCACCACCAGCAATTAAGAAACGGAACGCGATTCCTAAAAAAAAAATGGACTGTACATGGCGTAGATATTTGCCCACTGCAATTTCGGAAGGAGTTCATCTCCATTTTAGAAAATGGGATGACGCATTGTAGTGCCGCGTACTAACCACAACATCTAATCTAAGAAAGGCGGAAAACATATCGTATTTAGTCAAAGTATCGTCTGGTTGCATTCATAATTCTGAACGTATATATTTGATAAGAAATAAAATTACAAGCATTTCGCCAGAGAGAATGAATACTATCGAACCACGGCATATTCACTTCGTGGCCACGTCATCTTCTTTAGAAAAAGCCTATACTACTTGGAAATACGAGATTTTAAAAGACCTTCATACTATGGGATTAAAAGGCCGTTTACCCATTTTTATTTCCAACTTCCTAAATGATAGACAATTTCAAGTTCGGTTGGGTTCAACCATTTCTGGTCATTTCGATCAAGACCAAGGTGTCCCACAAGTTTGTATTTTGTCTCGTCGCTATATAGCTGAAATATTGCTGAATGCGACGTTAAACCCTAATTCTCTCTCTCTCTCCTTGTATTTTGTCTACTACTCTGTTTAATATCAAGATCTACAGCTCAGCTACAGTTTTGAATAAATCAATTGATGGTTCACTGTTTGTAGATGATTTCAACATATCGTGTAGTGGAAAAAGTATACATAATATTGAGAGAACATTAACACTTTGTCTAAATTAAATTTAGAAATGGTGTCTAGAAAATGGTTTCAAGTCCTCCAGAGCCAAGTCAAATTGTATACACTTTTGTAGAAAGTATTTCCAGCACAAAGATCCAGTACTTACATTAAATGGAACTGAAATCAAGGTGGTAAAAGAAGTCAAATTCCTAGGAATATTGTTTGATCACCGATTAACTTTCTTACCGCATATAAATTGCTTGAAAACTAAGTGCACAAAAGCTCTTGATTTGTTGAAGGTAGTTGCCAGCTGTAAGTGGGGAGGAGATCAGTAATCACTTCTCCATTTACATCGATCACTTGTTCGTTCCAAACTTGATTATGGCTCTATTGTTCGCAACGGTGCAAGCAAGTCAAACCTGGAAAAGCTAGATTCTATTCTCCATCAAGGACTAAGACTTTGCCTCGGAGCGTTCAGAACATCACCTAAAGAAAGCTTATATGTCGAAGCAGATGAATCTTCTTTGGAACTTCGAAGAATTGAACTAGCACTGCAATATATCGCAAAATTGCGATCTAATCGCTCAAATCATGCACATAACTGTGGTTTCAACTCTCAATACGTCGATTTGTATTTAAAGAAACCCTCCATTATTCCACCTCTTGGAATACGTATGAAACCACACATTGTAGCAGCTGGTATTAAGCTTACTCAAATTTTGTCTAACAAGCTCTTGCCAGTTTCATCATGGCAGTTAGCCAGACCAGTAGTAGATATTACAATGACGAAATATAAAAAGGCAGACACGAGCCATCTCGTGTATACACAAGAATTTGGTCTATTGAGAGAAAAATACAGATCGCATCAAGCTATTTATACAGATAGTTCTAAAGATGGCGAGAGAGTAGCGTGTGCTACTATCTTTAGTTCCGAAACCTGTCGACTTCCAAGTAAAACTGCCGAAGCCAAAGCTCTATTATTAGCTTGAGAAAGTATTGGGTTTACTATTGAAGGAAAATATATCATATTCTCAGATTCACTGTCATGCCTTCAAGCGATTGAGAGTGGAACTTCAACTCATCCCCACCCCCCATTTGAACATTCTACAATTATATGATCGTAGATTTCATCAACAGATTGGTATTTTATTTTGTTGGGATCTCATATAGCGATTTCAAACCCTCTATCTGTGCTTATGTGAGGAAGCTGTTTCAATCTTTATGGGATGCTGTTGATAATAACAATCTTCATGAGTTTCCAAAAACTGTAGGATATATTCTTCTGAGTAGCCAAAAAAATTTCGATCAAGCCACGATCAGGCGATGTAGAATCGACCATACCCGATTAACATATTCTGATCTACTGTATAGATTTTAAAATTTCTTTTATCAAGCAGCTACTTCAGAAGATCTTTTCAGTCGGGTAAAAGAAGACTGTATTTTAGGTTATTTGAAAGAAATCGGTTTGTTGCATAAGTTTTGATGTATATGCATGTCTTTTGGTGTTGATTACTTCTGGATTGCTGGGTTGTTGACTTGCGAATACTTAGCATTTTGTTTGATCGTCGCTATATAGCTGAAATATTGCTGAACACGACATTAAACCTTAATTCTCTCTCTCCCACAATTCCCTATACAGGTAACGAAATTTACAGTTTGCAGAGACAATATCGATAAAACAATGCACTTTACGTTCCCAAAGTAGTTGTGTCCAAAGGGAGGCTGTATTTCAGTATTGAACTGAAAGGCGCCTTTCAAAGTTGTCGTGTGCAAAAATCTGTAACTGTTCCACTATAAAGGTGTAGCTTAGACAATAAAGTCGAATAGCAAGATACCGTGGATCACTCGCTCAGTCTTGAATTATCAAGCCTTTTAAATGAACAGTCATCACTTGAAGTCATTGTATAGGTCGTGATATCAGTTCCAAATAGGTCTAGCCGATTGGATCTTGTCTCAGTAATAAGGTGTTACTCCCAATGACCTCCGACTTTTGTTTGATGAAAAATACTAGCCCCTTCAATATCAATCGCTCATTACTCATGAACGACAGCGCGTTGATGTAGACAACTCCCGCGAACTCTCCAAGAACAACTGTTAATTGTCACAGAGGAAAAATTATCCAAAACCTGGTTGGAAAGGTGATTCTGCGAAATATCTTTCACATGTCGCCATTATAATGAAGATATGTTGTCCGTGAGACCTTCACTCTGATAAAATATAGCTTATTGTCCGGGGCTCTTACAATACATTGGGGTATACATACCAATTGGTGGATTGGTCAGATGTGTAAGAGGTGGAAAAAATTGACGAAGTCTTGACACTAAAAATCAACCATATGACCTTCTCCGACACCTGACATTGAGACTACGGAGGATATAAAGATGTAGCATTGGTATATCAGTCGCGCTTTTATTGTTCAAGTGGAATTTATGAAGTAACCAGACGGTCCCTTGCACGGAATTAGATACCCTAGCTCGGGAGCTGTGATGACAGATCAGCTCAAATTAGTAACCCATCCGAGGGCGTCTGATGGAGTAAACGCTTCACATGAGGTAAACTAACCTGTAATACCCGACGTCGTGCGCTAAAGGATATGTGACGACAATACGGCAATAACTCCCTTGTGTGCTGTGTTAATCAAGGTGATTTTTTTTTTCAATCGAAAACCTGCCAAATCAGATTTTTCTAGAAGTTTACATACTGAAATATCAGCCTCGAAAAAACTGAGATGCTCCGTTGTATAAAAATGGAGATATGATTGATCAAAATGTGGTTCTCTGTCTGATTTGGTATTTTTGAGGCATTTTCAGTGAGGATTTTCTCTTATAGCAAAAATATGACACCTCAAACCAAAATAATTTTGTCACATTATATTAGGAAGTGTGTTGATTGGAAAGAACCACGAATGATTTTGGTTTGAGGTGTCATAGTTTTGCTACAGGAGAAAACCCTTCATGAAAATGCCCAAAAATACAAAATAAGCCCGAGAGCACATTTGTAGATATGGACTTCTGTCTGAAATAAAAAGTTATTATTATTATTATTATTTTATCAATCATATCTCCATTTTTATGCAACTGAACATCTCAGTTTTTTCGAAGGGAATATTTCAGTATGTAAACTTCAAGAAAAATCTCATATGGCAGAAGTTTGGAGTTTTTCGTATGTAAACGTCACATATCTTTTTCCACAAAGACAATACACCTACATATATTTGTCAAATGACATGTACAGAGGACGGATCTCGGGGATTAACAGTCCACCAACAGAATTCCACCATATACATGTATACATAAATTGGTGAGCGTCGCATCTTCAAAGCTGGAAAAACTTACACTAGGGAAACTAGTATATTAATAAGAACTTCACTATTTATCTCGGGTAAACTATCTCAGACTACCCGATGACGCGGATTGTCCGTGACGTGCTTTTTGAACTCAAAAAGAGAAGTCTGCAAAAGGTGTTATTTTAGTTTACAGTCTTAGCAACCCCAAAATAGTTTCAAATATTCATGCAGTTCTATTTTACATGATTTTATTGCAGTATTAAAGCCATCACAAGTTTTACAACAAGTATGTTTTTATTCAGGTATTCGCCAATCTGTGGCATGTACATCATGACGAGGTTCTGTGGGAAAAACCTTGGGACTTCCGGCCGGAGAGATTCTTAGACTCGGCAGGAAAACTACTGCCACCGGAAACCCAATGTAGACGAAAGTAAGTTGATCCTAAATCAAATTAGAATAACACTGAAATACCACGTGTTTTGAACAATTTTAAAACGAGATTTTCTCCATTGGAAAATGTTTTATAGCATAGCCGAAAAATTATATAACTGACTGGGTAAAAGGCCATGATTTTGGGGAAATATAATGAATGAAATATACCATTTTTTTTCAGCTAAAACATTTATCGCTACCATTGTAAAGTTTTTTAAGCTTTTGGCCTCTTTTTAGGCACCTGAGCGGAGAATGTCATGTAGTTACACGTTATATTAACTGAGATACTGACCTGGAACTGTCATTTTGACCTCGACTCATATTTAGATACCTTTAATGGTGTACTTGCAGCATGATGGCTTTCAATGTTGGACGGAGGTCTTGCGTTGGAGAAAATTTCGCTAAATCCCGGATATTCCTCTACGTTACTACACTCCTACAAAGGTTCCACTTCAAAAGGCCGAATACAGGAGAAATGCTTCCGCCACTCGACCCGCGCCAATTCGCCGCGGCTACCGTTCTACATCCACAGCGCTACAAAGTAGCGGTAGAGCCACGCTAATTTGATCTATCTAAGGTTCTCCTTACATGCCGATGCCACTAAATTTCTGGTTATACTTCGTTCTGTTTACAGCAGTGTGTTTACCGTGAATAGTATTGGTTGTGGCGCATTCTCAAGTCCACTGAACTGAATATCCATTTCGTACTTAGTGTTAACCACTGTCTAGATTACCTACCGGGATCCGGGATAAATTTTTGATCGCACTTTCTGCTTACTCGCTACAACAGATCCCCTATCTGGTCCGGTTCAATAGAATAGAAGTAGACGACCGTGATCAAACCTGACCAGCGTGTATGTTAGAGATAGGGGATTGTTGTAACGAGTAAACACGAAGAATGACCAAAGAAGATGAACGTGACCAAACTGGGCCAGCTTGTATGTTGTAAGATAGGGGATTGTTGTAGAGAGTAAACAGGAAGCGTGATCAAGCATTTTCTCCAGTGGAGAATCTAGACAGTAATCAACAGTGCCAGGCGAACTTTTGATTGAACCGTAACAATATCTTATGGACCACGAGTGTGTGACGTTCATAAAGTTAGACCGCGGTTCGCAGTTCGCAGTTTGTTATTCGAGGGGACCAACAATTATTTCTTCAGATATGGAAATCTATAATTTTTTGATTATGAGTACTTCGAACTCCAAACTCTGCATAGCAAGAGAGAATTTCATGTTCTATATCTTTGCATATTCATATCCCAAATCTGACTCCAGGGGACACTGCTAGGGGCGCTGCTATGAGTCGCCGAATGACTGGTCCCCTCGAATAACGAACTGCGAACTGCGGTCTAACTTTACGAACGTGAGTGTACGCTGACTGTCTGATCTAACGCTTGGCGGTTGATGAGATATGTAAGAGGTGAGAAAAACTGACATCTGGCGAATACAAATCAACCATGTGCCTCTCTCGGTGCCTCACAGTCAGATTAGAATACGGTGGATTCTAATACGTAGACTTTGTATCTCAGCCACAGGTGGAAGCTATGAAGTAACCACATGGTCCCCAGCACCGGTTTAAGTGGAATTAGATAGATGTACGTTAGCTCGGAAACTGTGATGACAGATCATCACGAATAATTTTCTCGTCTGATGTTAATGGATGAGCATCGAGGGTGTCTGATGGAGCAAATAACTTCATCGTGATCAGTAAACTGTATTCATCTTTTCATAACAGTATACACATGTAACATAAGTATGGTAGTGATATATACATGTACATCTATAATTTTCTTCTTTATAACAAGGTTTTGGTGGAAACGTGAATATATACCCCTGAATAACAGTCGAATATTATGTACCCCATATTACAAATGTGTGTTTAAACAACCTTTTGTCTTTGCCACGCTTGTTTTTGACATCCTCCATATCGTACCCCAGGTGCTCGTAATTCCTGTGGTGAGGCAATTTCGATGATGGCCTAATTCCGAAGGTAACGCAATTCCGAAGAAATGGCAGGAAACTTGATACTGTATAAAAATCGTGCGTCCAAATGTAATATATTTGAAGTTATGAAAGATGACAGGTAACTAGCTCTTTATGGTTATGCTTATTTCATGGTTTCCGGTTTGCATGTCCATTTAATGAAGCTGACGACACAGCAAATTATAGTCCAATAATAGAGAACTAATTATAGTCCACACGGAGAAACTTCTCCGCAAAATCATAAAATCGGTGCCAAGTTGACCTGGAAAAGTCCGATTGTTCACGAGTTAAACGAAAACCTGTGATAACGACTCCTTTTGCACTTATGACCTTAATAGTCCATGAGCCAGACCCCAAAATTTCATCGATTGGTACCACCTGGGGTGGCAAATTCTCATTATGATTTTTTGAAAGCCCTATATCATTAGATGAAAAAAAACTTTGAAAGCAAGCCGGGACTCACAGCTTAGTGGTAGTAATCACCTCTTAAAGACAGACGCCCGAGTCCAATCTGAGGGACCAGATTTGGGGGTAGGGGAAATATAAAGTTGCATAACTTTGCAAGTAATTGTGATATAATGACATTTGGCCACTCGAAATGTTGGTAATCTGATCATCTATATGTTGGTATCTGTTATATGCTAATATGTCAATTATGTAGGTCACCAGAGGTCAAAAGGTCACAAAATCTGACCCCTGTCTAAAACTTGACCACCTGTAGGAAAACTCGCTGAGATACCGTACCAATGGGACTTTCTTAACCTAAATGGGTTCAAATGGAAGCCAAGAAGTACCCAAGTCTATAATAAGTCTAAACAAGTAGAGTTTATTATTATTTAGACTGTGGCACAGAACTGTTTTTGACGCAATTTCAAAAATGGTCTTTTTATTGCGCTAAAAACAGGCAAAATTGTATGAATTTGGTGAGCTTGAAATTAGTTGAAAGTAACTACTCCAAATGCTAATGGCCATGTCTTAGGTCTATTCAGGGATTAGTTAAGCTACATGTCGAGTTAATTAGGTTACCAGAGGTCAAGGTCAAAGATTGTCAATTATTAATTTTCTATATTTTTACTTGGGACTTCATATTACAATTAGCGCTGCAGCATGGGTCCCAAAACTGAATTATTTTCCGAGTAACCCAAACCGGCATTTTACCAAAGGTCATCATATATCAAACTGATCGTTATGGTACCAGGATTAAGAAAATGCATGATGCCATGCTCAAATATAATTACAAACCAAGTTGTGACCTATTCTCCAGGGGGGATATCAACCGTTCTTGATTGTAACTGAACTATAAATTTTGGCTGCTGATAACCTACTCTGTTGTTATGATTTTTGTGCTGCAGGTTAGAGAAGCATACCCAATATATGTTTATAAACTTCCCTAGAATGGCTGACCACCCTCCAAGAAGAGCGGGTGACGTTAGAAAAAGGTATTGC
Organism: Hanleya hanleyi; assembly: GCA_036873755.1. Classification (NCBI taxonomy): domain Eukaryota; kingdom Metazoa; phylum Mollusca; class Polyplacophora; order Lepidopleurida; family Hanleyidae; genus Hanleya; species Hanleya hanleyi. The sequence continues at coordinate 60,324 of JAVTVY010038725.1, forward strand.
GGGAGGGAGGGGGATCTGTTCAGCAATGTTTTTTACCCAATAAGGTATGGACCTACTTCCATCGGAAAAGTGTACATTATGATGAGGAAGCGTACTGACTCTCAATGGTATGTATACCTATTTGCCATACAGATGCCCATCCGCCATGTCGTACATTCCTCATCAGCTTCTTGTCATTCCTCTTGTTTATTAGAGGGATTAACGTTAGTATCAGAATGGCGGAATTCAGTGTTGCTGCTCCTACCAAGAAGGCCAGATTGGACATTTTTGACGTAGAATCCAGTATGTTTTGTTCTGCGTCTTTCTCAAGGAAGAATCCACCTGTCCTTACTGACACGACGAATCTGTACTCGTTATTTTCAGCCTGCAACCAACACCAGGATGAAACTGGACAAGTCCTACTCGAAAATAAAACAGACATCCTCGCTGGAGTGAAAACATTTAGATATCACAGAGATTGTAGGTCGACATATTGCATTCGGCACCACATACAGAGATTAACTAGAGCATAGTCTGAGGGATGCACACATTTGATCAAAATGATCAGTAAGGCTGCTTACAAGATACCCCCCCCCCCCCACCCCCCTTCCCGCAATGGAAATAAATACATTTTGGTGGTCAACGGATTGTCTACGCATATTATGCTCTGGACACGGAATGTTACGAACCAACTGAGAAAATTCTGCCCACAGGTGGCGCCACCTGTAGATGCACACGCGTCAAATGCAATCCCAAGCAAGGTCTCATGGTATGATAACTACATACAAAATTTGAGAAGAATCCAACTAGCTGATCATCCGGAAATGAAATGTTACGGACCGACAAGAAAGTTTTGACCCTAGGTGATGCCTCCTGTAGACGCACATGCACCAAACGCAATCTCAAGCGAGGTCTCATGGTGTGGTAGCTGAGAACCAAATTTGAGAGGAATCCAAGTAGCGGTTGTCAAGTTATGCTCCGGAAACGGGGGGGGGAGGGGAGAGGATAATTAAGCAGAGGGACAGTGGAAGCAGTAGTTCATCGGCTGCTTCTACCAACAGTAATCCAGGAGATACCACTGCTGTTATCCAGAAGATCACAATCGTCGAAATCTGCATTGTGAAATCTGCATTTGACTGGAAAAGCAATTGCTCTATTTGCGGCATGCGCTGTTTTTCTTCTCACAGATATTCAGCAAGCAATGCTAACTGGTCCCTGGTGGCAACAGTCGTAGACGACACGTGTGATAATATTTACACAAAGGTTGTAGATGCTGCAGAAAAGCAATGAGACTTTAAAATGCTTCAACGTCTTCGTGGTGCTAAACAAGATCTAGTAGCTGCAGATGCCAGGTATCACCGGAAAAAGAACTGTCTTCCAAAATATATCATAGCATGTAAATTCGAGTCGGAAAAAACGGAAAGTGCTCACATCGCTATTATCAGACAGGAGAAAGAAGAATTCTATCAACCAGTTATGGTTGAGAAGGGGGTGTATCTTTTGAAAACACTGCACAGTTCTTACCAGGAGCTTGCCGTCGGAACAGACGTTAAGAATGCTTCGGCATATACTTCTCAGAAGTTAAAACACCAGCTAATTCAAGAATGGCCAGAACTCTCTTTCATACCACAGCTAGGATTATCAAATTACTGACCTTGATCAGGGCCTCCTTGAACATACTAAATCCGACAATCCTGGCTGTGGTATGAAAGAGAGTTCTGGCCATTCTTGAATTAGCCGGTGTTTTAACTTCATAGAAGTGTATGACGAAGCATTCTTAACGTCTGTTCCGACGGCAAGCTCCTGGTAACGATTGCGCAGTGTTTTCAAAAGATACACCTCCTTCTCAACCATAACTGATAGAATTCTTCTTTCACCTGTTTGATAATAGCGATGTGAGCACTTTCCGAATTTTCCGACTCGAACTTACCTGCCATGATATATTTTGGAAGACAGTTCTTTTTCCGGTGATACCTGGCATCTGCAGCTACTAGATCTGGTCCAGCACCACGAAGGCGTTGAAGCATTTCAAAGTCTCATTGCTTTTCTGCAGCATCTACAGCCTTTGTGTAGATATTATCACGTGTCGTCTACGACTGTTGCTACCAGGGACCAGTTAGCATTGCTTGCTGAATATCTATGAGAAGAAAAACAGCGCATGCCGCAAATAAAGCAATTGCTTTTCCAGTCAAATGCAGATTTCCACAATTGTGATCTTCCGATAACAGCAGTGTCATCTCCTGGATTACTGTAGGTAGAAGCAGCCAATGAACTGCTATTGCTGCCACTGTTCCTCTACTTAATTAATCTCTGTATGTTGTGCCGAATGCAATATGTCGACCTACGTGTTGGTCGTGTTGGTTGCAGGCTGAAAATAACGATTACAGCTTCGCCGTGTCAGGAAGGGACAGGTGGATTCTTCCTTGGGAAAGACGCAGAACAAAATATGCTGGATTCTACGTCAAAAATGTCCAATCTGGCCTTCTTGGTAGAGGCAGCAACACTGAATTCCGCCATTCTGATACTAACGTTAATTCCTCTAATAAACAAGAGGAATGACAAGAAGCTGATGAAGGATGTACGACATGGCGGATGGGCATCTGTATGGCAAATAAGTATACATACCATTGAGAATCAGTACTCTTCCTCATCATAATGTACACTTTTCCGATGGAAATAGGTACATTCCTTATTGTGTAAAAGATTTTGCTGAACAGACTCCGCAATACCTAACGTCACCCGCTCTTCTTGGAGGGTGGTCAGCCATTCTGGGGAAGTTTATAAACATATATTGGGTATGCTTCTGTAACCTGCAGCACAAAAATCATAACAACAGAGTAGGTTATTAGCAGCCAAAATTTATAGTACAGTTACATTCAAGAACGGTTGATATCTCCCCACCCCACACCCCTGGAAAATAGGTCACAACTTGGTTTGTAATTGTATTCAACCTTGGCATCATGCATTTCCTTACTCCTGGCACCAGAACGATCAGTTTGATATATGATGACCTTTGGTAGAATGCTGGTTTGGATTACTCGGAAAGTAATCCCGTTTTGGGACCCATGCTGCAGCGCTAACTGTAATATGAAAGTCCCAAGTAAAAATGTGGAAAATTAATAATTGACAATATTTGACCTTGACCTCTGGTGACCTAATTACCTCAAAATGTAGCTTAACTAATCCCTGAATAGACATAAGACATGGCCATTGGCATTTGGAGTAGTTATGTGTCAAAATATGCAACTAATTTCAAGCTGTCCAACTTCATACAATTTCGCCAGTTTTAGCGCAATAAAAAGACCATTTTTGAAATTGGGTCAAAAACAGTTCTGTGCCACAGCCTAAATAATAATAAACTCCACTTGTTTGGACTTTTTGTAGAATAGGGTACTTCTTGGCTTCCATTTGAACTCATTTAGGTTGGGAAAGTTCCATTGGTATGGTATCTGCAGCGAGTTTTCCTACAGGTGGTCACGTTTTAGAGAGGGGTCAGATTTCGTGACCTTTTAACCTCTGGTGACCTACATAATTGACATATTAGCATATAACAGATACCAACATATAGAGGATCAGATTACCAACATTTTGAGTGGCCAAATGTCATTATATCACCATTACTTGAAAAGTTATTCGACTTTATATTTCCCCTACCCCCAAATCTGGTCCCTCAGATTGGACTCGGGTGTCCGTCTTTAAGAGGTGATTACTACCACTAAGCTGTGAGTCCCGGCTTGCTTTCAAAGTTTTTGCATCTATGGATATAGGACTTTCAAAACAACATAATGAGAATTTGCCACCCCAGGTGGTACCGATATCTGGTCTGGCTCATGGACTATAAAAGCTTTGATTTCATTACCTAGCTCAAGTCACTTGACTTCCGATTTCGGTCAGGGAGAAAACATCATTCTGTGCAGATTTGCTAAACTAGCTTCATGTTCAAAGGGTGAGTGAGTAGGATTTAACGTCGTTTTCAACATTGTTTCAGTCATATCACGACGGTGCTTACATGTGCCAGAACACGAGAGTGTCCACAGTTCCTATTATTCTGGACACTGATCCGCCCAGTCAGTACAGCACCCGGTCACCCATTCAAGTATTGACCGAGCCTTGTTCAAAGGACGTGCCATCAACAAGAAAATGAAAGAAACCCGAAAATGCTACAGAGGTAAAAACAACATTTCAAAATCCAAATTTATATTAAGTACAACAAAATATGCTTACCAAGCGAAGAAAACTCTGCATGCGAAATTAGATTGAAGACTGATTGTTTTATCCGTTACGATAACATATCGATATACACTATATAGTTATCAAGATTCTTTAGCTACTCCTTAAAAATATCCTTCCGCCTTCTGTCTTAATCACATCCCTGCGAAGAAAGAGTGCTAAATATGTGTGTTGATGTGCTGGTGTTGTGTGTTTTTCATGATATATTTATGTTGCCAAGGTTCATTACTCTCACAATATATCAGTTCAAATATTTGGTTATGTGATTAAGTGGTAATTTCCAGCGTTTGTCCTGTTTATATTAATGCGCGGTAAGGAGGGCGAGGGGCTCACGTTGGGCGTTTTGACTTAATCATGCAATGGTGTACTTATTTTCTCTTTTCAAAAGGTGTTTTAGAACAACAGAATGATAGCGAAATAAACAGTACCGGTATTTAATATTAAACTTATTAGACTGCTTTCGTGTATATTCATTTTAACACAACACAAGGCTATTCTATGGATAACAACTTCGTTATTGATGTGGAGCTGACGTTTCAAAGCTGTGAAAAAGCTGGAAAAGTTGGAAGTATCTCCAACGAAACGTCAGTTCCACAGAAAGAAGTTGTTATCCATAGAATAGCCTTGTGTTATATACGGTTATATACGCCGACTTCTAAATGCCTATCAAAGAAATTATATTCTTTTTGTCAAATATGTCAAGTTAACCTAAGTCTTCTACATGTAACTACTATACATGTAGCTATGTTAACGCTCATAGCTAGATACATTGAAGATCCACTGACATCTGCTGCTCATGTGTCATCCATTACATGCGTCTAAGAGAACTAGAGCATATCGGTAGCGTGTATACATTTTTTTCGGACTAACTTCATAACGTAGATATCAGATAGAAAATTAGATTAGTGTTGATGCATTCTCGATAACAGTTATTGAATCAAAGGATTGTTCGGGAAAATATGTCTCCTCGTGACACTATTGTCATGTACAGGTAGTATATCTGATGAATAATACTTGACTGGTATAAAGAACGTAATATAGCCGGTGTGTAATATCTGAAAGATTTTCCTCTATGATACACAGTGTTGCATGCCGTGATGTTGATAACAAACCGTTGTCACTGAGCTATATGATTATTTATCATGTAGTATGTTAACAGTGAATGTTTTGTCTGTCAAAAGCAAAAATGTCGCCTAACGTAAGATACTAGTGTGTGCAGGGTCTAGAAAAATAATTCCCCTACGTATTATGTTAAAACAATCCCCCGTTCGAACTTCCTTCGCGGCTGATATCCCGGAAGAGTATACTTTGAAGTGAATCCGAATTGTTATGTAGATGTGGAGCTATTTCATCAGAGGTTCGAGTCTTTATACCAAGCTGTAAAAAACGTCAGGTCTTACCGCTAATGGTTAATTTATAGTCTCGCATCCAACCGGAACTCATTGACCTTGCTATTGCTAATAACATTAAAATTCTTTGTTTCCCGGCGCATGCCACCCATATTTTACAGCCATTAGATGCTCCATTATTCAGGAAACAGAAGATATTGCATGGTTACTCATGAATATCACAAATGTTTTTTTCGAGTGCAAGAATAACACACGAGACGCGAAGCGCCGGTTTAGTTATCCCTCGTCTTCCAGGAGAATATTATTTGTGACATTCAAGCGTATCCCGGCAATATTCTGCTTATTATTTATTTGTTTAATATATAATCTCCACTTTGCATTGCCTGAGTAATCATTGTTCCTCATACGCACTCTGCGAGGTCACAACGGTACACCACGATAATTCCCTATAATCTAGATAGGATTTATGAATGAAGTATGTAGCCGGTGGCTACATTGTATCAAACATACAGTTTGCGTGACGAAACTTTCTCGTTGCCGAGGCAGTGTGTAAATTTCGGAATTCTACGCATTATTTTTTTTATTTTGGAAGCGGTTTTGGACATTCATTCACAATATAATCATAATGTTGTGTATGCAGTTTACATCATAACGGACACAGCTGACAGCAAACATTTGCCAAACATAGTACCGGGAAGGGAATGAAGTAGTAGGCCCTACCTCGTGCAGGTCTCACGTCATTGTGTTAATTCATTGTAGTTAAATAAGAAAAGTGTTCTTTCAGTGAAATATCCCTTTTACGAACGAGGCAAATCCTAATAATTCACTGTTAAACGGAATCGTTTCCCACCACCCTTTTAAGGTTTCGCTTAATGGTCGCGTCCCACTGCCTCGTCACGGATTGTATAACTACGATTGTTTGCCGAGGGCTGCGTGGTCACAGATGGTATAACTACGATTGCTTGCCGAGGGCTGCGTCGTCACGGATTGTATAACAACGATTGTTTGCCGAGGGCTGCGTGGTCACAGATGGTATAACTGCGATTGTTTGCCGAGGGCTGCGCAGACTCCTATCCATTTGAGCATACTCTTCCTTAGTCCTGTGTGGCAATGCAATGTGCGGGGAGGAATATGCTGACTATTCCAACACTGTAAGTCGGCGTGGAGCTTTTAAACATGTGTAAGGCACGTTTCACACATCAACGTGTTTTATAAAGTGTCATTTCGCTAAACGTATTTAGCTTCATTGTGTTTCATGGCTAAACACATGGAGCTATATCCGTCTAAATAGCTAAACATGTTTAGATTACTACGTGTTTCAGTCCCGTTTGAAGATCTACAGTGCACAATGTTCAACAAGTTAAACGCCAGTGGATGTGATTTTGAGACACGTTTAGCTTTTAAACGTGTTGAATAAACCTCTGACGTGGAGCTGTTAAACACGGCTAATGCTGACAGGCGGATGATGAAGACATGTTTCAGCTAAACATGTCAAAATTGTCAGTCATATTCGCGGGCAAATTAACAGCGCCCTCTGTATATCGATATTCTGATTGGCTAATAAGTTCACGTGTTTTTTTTTGTGAGCGTCTGCTTCTGCATTTGTTGGTGAAGCAAGGGGCGGGATCGTGGAACAATGGCTGGAACGAAGCCACCTCAGTTTACTACTTCGAATAAGTCAAGGTAAGTCAAGGTCAGCTGAATAACACAGGAAACTCAGATTTTACTTCCATTGATTCTTTGCTGCTGAATTTTCGGAAATTTCCCACTCGGTCAAAAAATGGCCGGCGTACTATTTCGAATTAATGGCCGATGGTGATCTGACAATATCAGAGAGAGTACGAACCATCTGTCATCATAAAGTATGATAGAATCTGGCACTGAAATAGAGAAATACATTTTTAAGAGTTTATTTAGTTTTCTATTGTTTTTGGTGCCTGAACCCGTTGGCCCAGGCCTGCATATGCGTTACACGTACGTAATATTATTTTATTCTTCGCCGAGGTCGAGAAAGATTAGCTCCCCTGGATTAGAGTTCTTTTGTTGGCGCGATCAACATCCTCTTGCGGATGCAGCAGGTTGATGGAGGCTGGATTTTCACGTTTGCTGTGTAAATTTTGGAGATTGCCACAAGCATGTTTGGTGATTATTATAAATTAGAGCAAACTGTTATCAGCTGTCCTCCTGATACGATGTGATCAATCAAAAGCACCTTTCTGCGTGTGGATTCATCTTTGACACAGTTCAACTGTAAGTTGAAAGTTTCTAAGTTTCAGTTTACAACTTTTTTTCTTTAAGAGAGTGATATTTCGCTCGTTTGATATTAGCCCCAACTGGACCTAATGAATGACGATATGCTGATGAATTTTCACTAGCAGATCCCAACGGCTACCCTGCCACATTCGTATGGACTATGGTATTTAAAGGTTGGGGATTATTGCAAATCGAGCTAAATTAGCTCCTTCTACTTGTACTTGTAGCTTAAATAGCTCGTTGGGGCTTATACAGGTCGGGGAAAATACCTTGATCGAGGTATTATACCTTGATCGGGGTATAAAACCTCGATCGATTAATAGGCCTATACCTCGATTGGGGTATAGGGCTATGTCAAGTTCAGTTTTTATATATATATGGAAAATGTGGGCATCCACCGGACTGTATGAATCTTTCAACAGCATCTATGGCTGTGCACATGTGCACATAAAAAACAGACCTCTGATTCGCCTATTATGACTCTGCCATGTCAGGCCTTGTGATTTGAGGCGCGCGATCGCGCACGCGCACCATAACGCGCCTGAAGAGGCACTGAGGTGCGTTTTGAACGCGCGCCTTATACTTTATGATCCCCTTCAAAATTTTGCTATCTCAAATTTTGACACGAATCCGCGAATTCATTCCCGTGAAGATTCGCCTGACAGGGCATTCGGGCGAATCTAAACGGATTCACGTAGATTTGAACGTAAAATTAAACATTACCGGTTGGAAACTTACGATTGAGCCCCGTCCGCCGATCGTCAACACACGCTGTCGAAAACTGGGCTCTATATCATCTATCTATTGCCATGTGCCAGCTAGTCCGAGTCTATATGTAAGCTGATCTGTCGAGCGTTTTCATTGGCTCGTTCACGGCAGCCTGCCAATCGCTATCATTGAAACAAGTGTCAAGGGCCAACTTGATTGAAAACGAAATGGTGAAATGGCAACTGACACAGGGCCTAAAAACGTGGAAACAAATTAGAAAAACAGCCCTGTGTCAGTGGGAAAGGAGCCTGAGGGATAACTTTGCATTCCTTTTAACAATGCGGGCAATAAGGTGGTACTGGCCTTTTGCAAAGTGTGACAGAAACACAGCGATCAACCAAACAAAGTGTATAGATAGAGGCAAACAGTAGCCGACGTCAGTTACGGCAAAAACGAAACTAGTTACCTGCTGAAGCCAAACTTGGTTAGGCACGTCACAGCGATGGACATCGTGAGTGTTCGGAAATTGAAACTGATTCAGACATTCCAGATTTCTGAAGGCAAGTGAATGGGTTGAATGATTGGAATGATGAATATGACGATGTAAAAATTGCCATGTGCCAGTCCAAGTCAGTTTTTTTTTACAATTTGTGGTTTTTCAGAGTTTTATTTCTATTTTGTCAATCTTGTTTTCAGCTTTTGGCTCATTAACTGATTGTGTTAATTTTAAATACAAAAAAAAAGAAATTTAAAACAGTGTTTCTTGATTTTATTATCACCTCAATATCTTTCATAGCTAAACCAGTAAATATTAGTTCCCCCTGGATATCCTGAAACATTGCTCGGCCAGCACACATTTATTTCAATTCACACCGTAACGTTTCAAACACCGTATCACACGCCTTAAAAAAAATTAGGTGTGCATTTTAGGTGTGCTAACCACACACCTCGCACGATTTTAAGTGTGCTTTAATCACTCGGCAGGGCCCGTACAAATCACAAGGCCTGCATGTCATTTGAAGCCATGTTTCATTTTTGAAATGTTGGAGTGGTGCCGCTAATTTGAATGATTAGTCGCATAAAATGAAGCAATAAGTTGCAGTGAAAATCATGGAGCTGTAACGTGTACGAGCAGGACCAGTCGTGATGTGTACGAGAAAACGAATCAATTACACTGGCATTCTGGCCGTCACCGTCGTTAACCCTTTCACTAGTAGAGATCCGGGGCTCGAAGAGATGATCACAACCCTACAAGGATGACTGACGCTAATGTAAAGGTCTATTATGGTATATTCTGCACAAATAGTATACGCGGTTACAATTGATAGCGTAGAACCGCGTGGCTTAGACAGAATGTCTAAGGAGATGTAACGTTATGATATTTACATATATGTACAGACACTAGGAGAGTGTATGCAAATAAACTTGACGTATATATACACGTGATATGAGAGGGGGTGTGCATATAAAGTTAACGTACACCTGGTGTGTGCATATAAGGTTAACGGATACGTACACTTGGTGTGTGCATATAAGGTTAACGGATACGCACACTTGGTGTGTGCATATAAAGTTAACGGATACGTACACTTGGTGTGTGCATATAAGGTTAACGGATACGTATCCCTGGTGTATATGTGGATAATAGAAGAGAATGTGTGCAGTTTAAGCTTGATGTTATATGGCAATAATATATATATGAGAGTGTATGCATATAGCTTTATAGTTAATATAGTGCTTTATGTCTATGCGCGATAAGGGCGGCCTGGCTGCTGGCCCTTCTCTTCTGGGGATAAGGGCGGCCTGGCTGCTGGCCCTTCTCTTCCTCCGTCGTTGGAACGTTACGGATGTAACGCTCTCTCCAGGGATGGCACCCCGTCGTTGGAACGTTAAGGATATAACGCTCTCAACAGACAAGACACCCAGTCGTTGAAACGTCAAGGCCCATTGGAACGTTACGGCGGTAACGTTCTCCCCAATATATATATGAGGCGTTGGAACGTCACGGCGTTGGAACGTCACGGCAGTGACGCTCTCTCCAGATATGGCCCCAAGTCGCTGAAACGTCACGGCCCGTTGGAACGTTACGGCGGTAACGTTCTCTCCAGAGACGACCCCAAGGTGTTGGAACGTCACGGCGGTGACGCTCTCTCCAGAGACGTGGCAACCCGGCGTGTTCTTCACCCCCAGTCGTCGGAGCCTGACCCTAACTTGTCAGCTCACCAGTCTGCTTCCCGCACAGGTAAGTATAGCCCGGCGTCTCAACCCTTACGGCTGCTGCGACCCGTATATAGACACGCCTGTGACTACACAACTTCACGACGATCTCTCAGGTAAGAACCACGCACCACTCACTCTCCGTGACCGTCAGGACAATTACTTGGGTATATATTGTATTACCATTTCATCTGGTACCGATGAAACATCATTACTGTATGTCAACCGTCGTTGGCGACCCTCTGCGACCTGGTCGCAAGGTTCTGCGACCTTTGGCGACCCGGTCGCAGGTCTGTAGATTTCACGTTTAATCAACGTTTCTCGGGAGGAGAAGTCTGTCTGGGCTGTGCCTCGTCTTTTCTTTACTGTCTGTAACTTGTATCTTGTCTTTGACCCTGTCTGTTCTTTACTGGCTGTAATCTGTGCCTTGGCTTGACTGTACAGTCTGTAAGTCTTGTTACCACTTTTACATCGGTAAAACGAAGCCCGCCTGCACCGTATCTTGCCTTTGCTGTGTGGTCTGTGATCTGTATGTCTTGTCTTTTTCTGTGTTGTCTGTGCTCTGTGTATCTTTCTTTAATGTGTGATAAATACACATATCCTTCTTGTGGGATCTGTGTTCTGTAGCTTTCTTGACTGTATAATCTGTGATCTGTGTGTCTGGACTTGTACTGTACTGTTTATGATCTGTGTGTCTTGCTTTGCTTGTAATGTGTGATAAATACACATATCCTTCTTGTGGGATCTGTGTTCTGTATCTTTCTTGTGTGATCTGCTTGCTGTTTCTGTAACTTGTCTTTTGCCAGCTATACGCCGTCTGTGTAACTGTCTGCGACCTTTCTTGCTCCCAAAGCGTCCGGCCCAGTTTATCGATGTTTCCCGACGAAAACGGCTCGCCCGCCTGTGCCTTGACTCGCACCGCCCGGCTGTAATAACTGCGACCGTTTCCGTCCCGTATAGCGTTGCACGGCCGTCTGCGCCGAATAAACAGGCTACACGATACGTCGTAGGATTATGGCAGGGGGAAACTTGGTTGATTTACCTCTGTATTTAGTGCAGCTGCATATTTCTGGGGGTGGAGGGAATCCCTAACTTTTGTCATATACCGCTTCACGGTCAACAAGATCGACACATAAATATTGTGGCTTTAGTCCCAGTGCAGCGGGATAGCACAGCAATAATGTCGAAATTATCAACCTACTGGTATAGACCTAAAAGCCTTATTTTATACTGAAGTTAGACCATGCAAGTTGCCTGAATGTGCTACGGGCAAACACATGTCTCATTACAGTATTACAAAATACCCCACAACTATACTAGACACGCCACGCTGTCGTGTTTCCTAAACTATAGTATAACCACAAACACGTTTCCACACCGAAAATGCAAGCCGGCAAATTCTCGTTGGATTGGCGTGTTTTTACAGGTTACACTAGCTACAGGATTGTACAAGCTTTTAGACTCCCAGGCCAAAACAACTGCATTTACGGCCAAACCGTAAATTACGCCAACATCAATAAGTTACAGGCTGTACCTGGACGTGCTTTATCCAGCGCTGTCTTTCTGGTCTGAACACGCTCCCTCCGTCTGCTCGAGCTTATATAGCCGGGGCTCTTCTCCATCCCCCCGGAGACGTTGCGAAACCCGGAAAATCGCCTTCCAGCGAAATCACAGTTCATAGTCCATAAATGGGAATGCCATCCCAATCCATAGTCCGTAAAGAATTTTCCACATAAAAGGCAACACCTATCTCGCGCTGGTAAGCGAGAACCACGGGGGAATGCATTTCCAACCACTGGCGCTCCCGAACTGGCTCTTCCATCCTTCCAGCGGTGACAACCCCCCCCCCCCCTCCGATTCGAACATTCCAATCACAAACGGTTAACCGTTACAGAGCAATGAAGCCATAGATGTTGTTGAAAGATCCATGTAGTCCGGGGTATGTGCATCCTCGCAAGCCAGTGTAACAATCGATAGGTTACGATCGATACACTAGCTTGGTTAGGTAACGATAGCAGTTCTGGAAAAAATAACTTGAGGGGTTTCAACCAATCATTAAGCGCACTGAAGCAGCTCATCAGGCCAATCCACAGTGAGGTTTGAGTTTTGACTGGTTTGAATTTCATCTCGGCCAGACTATCTTTGAAGTTAGGCTGAAATCGGGTGTCGAAGCGAAAACCGCAGGCTTCAGAAACCGAAGCGCTAATTCAAAACAACCGCCGGGGATGAAATGTACGAGATTATGTTGTTGACGCAACGACTCGAGAACTCAACCGTTTTACTAAAAAGGTCCAGGTAAACCCTCTGTGAGGACTTAGGGATTACCTGGACTTGTGCAGATGGGGTATGTGTGGATGTTCACATTTTCCGTATATACAAAAACTGAAGTTCAAATAGCCTTATACGAGGTAATGGCCTATACCTCGATCAAGGTATAATTCCCTGATAAAGATATACATGTAATACCTCGATCAAGGTATTTTCCTCAACCTGTTATAATTTGACACATAGATAATTTGCATAGATTGTGGAATGATCAATTCCGCTAGTTGTCGCATGTCCTCACTTTCAGTGAATATAAACGATCATCGAAGAAGTTGTACTCTGCGAAAATCTCTGATGTTCACTTGTGCGTTTTTCATATATTCCATTTCATAAATTTACTAATATGCACATAAAACATCGTTTTCGAATCTCCTGTCTTCTTCTCAGCACATTTGTGAACGTCCATCAACCCACGCTTCCATTTTGGCAACATAGCCAGATGTATCATAAATTAATCACGCTCAATCATGTGATAATGGGAATATGTAAAAAAAATAACTTTCTCATATGGTGGACATGAATGAACATGCAACCCCAACTTGCGGCCCGAGAATCACGAACTGAGCAATGGTTTGTGTGAGGCGATCAATTTGTCTAGACAGGATTATTTTCAATATTTTCAATCTCACATGAAGTACTGACAATGCTGTTTTTCTCTACCTGTGTACCTTCTCTGATTTTAGCTAGATCATCTGTTCCTGACATGCCTGAGGCGAAAGAAAAGTTTGATGAGGAACTCAAAAAAGAAGGAAGCGGAGACAAGCCATATTACTAAAAGAGTGATTCCGAATTCTCCATGAGAACAGGCGAGAGGCAGTTGGGTCAGTCAGGGATGGTTCGGTCAAGAATCTTTTTGAGATTGGTCCCCTCCTCCAGGATGCAGAATTTGTGAGTATAGGTCATAACTTGAATTACTAAGTTTTGATTATTCATTGCAGTGCTCGAAATGTCGATCTATTTGCCGGACATGTCCCACAGAAAATTGACTTGTCCGGCAATATTTTCCGGCAGTCGGACAATTGTCCGACAGTTTCAGCATCAGGCAGACTGAGAAACAAAGCGATTAGAAGAAAATAATTTTAGTATCTTCCACGATGTTTCACTGCGATCAAAAAATCGCTTTACGTTTTCCCGTTGCAAAAATCCACTGTCATTGTTGTTTACGGCTGGGCTTGCTTTCCCGGTGACCTATTTAGCAGGATAACATTTTTCATTTGACCACAGCAGGTCACGTCATTCTTGAAGAAACACCGTTCTGCAGAGCCTAGCTCATCGACTACCATATTCTGGACGACTACTAGGAATGTGGTAGCCCGAAGATAGAAATCAGAGCGAAACAGCTCCTCAGAAAGTACCAAAAGATAGTCTGTCGACATCAGCTGGTGTTACGCGCAACAAAGGCTGAATGGCGCGTTCATCGGTCCTGATTAGACTACAAGGAGGACTCGCGGATGATGTTCTGTACAACTATACTACGACTGAATCAATTAGATTGGATGTTCCATACACGATTTTGTTAACTTACACGGGATACCAGGTTGGATTTGTTTCCCCAATGATTATTAATTTGATAATAATGTTATAAATTTGAGATAAAGTTAAAACAAACTCAGAATTATTTAATGGTTTAATTCTGGAATTTATTTACATAATATAATCTGAATGAAAATTGATAACATCCAAAGGAAAAAAAATGTCCTGCTTAAAATCAGTATGTCCTGTAATTTTTTTGCCTACCAGGACAAATGTCATGTGGGTGATTTTCAATATTCCAAGCCCTGCATTTACATCTTTACTGGATGTTTATAGCTCATGCTGATAGTTAGTTATTTTTCTTTAGTTCATTTGCAGATTGGTTTTAGTAAGGATTATTACAAATGCAACTAAGTGGGGTTTTTTTGATAATTGGATGATGACGATTGCAAACGGAATCTTGTCCGAACAATAGCCCCGACCTTTAATGACATTTTCATAGTCCTTTTATACACAAATGATGCAATGCACTGGCCATTTAATGACATTGGGTGTGCAAGCTACAATGAGGTCAAAAGGAGCATGACTATTTGAATCAAAAGTATCATGTAGCTCCAAAAACTATGTACCTACCCCAATCCTCATCTCCATTTTTATACGCCTACCCCAAAGGCGGACGTATTATGTGAACGCTTTCCGTTCCGTTACCAATTGGGACCAAGGCATTTAAACAACCTTCAAATTCGGACCAGTGTAATTTTGAATGTATGGGTGTATATTGAAGACCCTTGGGCTCTTGTTACCTATTGATGAAAAACATCAAACTACCCTCAAGTGTTCTACTTTTGTTTGGAATCCTACATATTGTCTTTGTTATGATGCAGCTAAAGGTCTTATTGAGGAATGTCAAGATATCCAGTTACATTGTTGTTTTTATTATTAAAATCAAATCAAATAGATGTATCGTGGACTCCTTAGAAATATCACACTCGAAGAAGCAGCATATCAGCAAATGCAGTTAATGTTGGTAATCTAAAGGACAAAAAACAAAAAAAATCTGATAATTCACTTTGTTCATTATAGCGCAAGAATAGAAATTATACCATTCTGTTGTTTTACGGTTGATTTCTTGATATAAGCTTACTTCCTTCTGCAGATAATTTTGGAGTACCAGCTCTTGAAACAGGATAAAGCTATAGACCTGGAAGCCAACTATGCAGAACTGATGACCAAACTGGATGAGCTGTTACTTGTTGGTCCAACCTCAGACGGAGAAGATGGAGTGAGTATGCACCCTTTATTTTTGCTACACCTATTTTTGCTACATGTACTTTGTATCTCATCACAGCCGGCCATAATGGACAGGTTTTGTATTCCGGGCTATGATGAAACTACACAATTTTGTAATTATCCTGCCTCATGGTAATCCCTCAAATAATTCAGAAAAAATATCTTTTAGGATTTATTGAGAGAATTTACCTGCAAAACTGACTTTGGTATTATGTTAAATTGGTGGAATATGTGATAAAATCCATGTCAAATACGAAAATTTTCAGATATTTTAAGTATATTGTGTACCCGGCAAGTTTTTCTGCTTAAACATAAATTTTTCTGTGCAGTATTATTAAGAGAATATCGTTCTGCAATTTATTAGGGCTGTTTCAGAAAAATGTACCTTGGTGGGGGGATGGGGACAGAAGGCACTTAGCCTGTTTACTTGTTTTTTTGTTCTCTGCTACGAAGTGGTGGGAGGACTTGGAAATGCTAGCCGTCCCACATCTTGTGAACACGATATCTTGAGAACAATTCGACCAATCGACTTCAAACTTTAGAAGATGCTTCACATCAGTTAGACGGTCATTGGTATTGATTTTCACTGAGGTACGTAATCCAAGATGGCTGCCATTGACCATATTGGATTCTGTCTGTCCCACATCTTGTGAACACGATAACTCGAGAACAATTTGACCAATCTATTTCAAACTTGGGAAGGTTCATCATGTCAGTCAGACGGCCAATGGTATTGATTTTCACTAACGTGCGTAATCCAAGATGGCTGCCATTGACCATATTGGATTTCATCCGTCCCACGTCTTGTGAACGCGATATCTTGAGAACAAATCAACCAATCGACTTCAAATTTGGGAAGGTTCTTAAAGGAGTACTTACCTTAGTTTTGAGTGTGACTATATTTATCAGCAATCGTATTCCAAACCTTATTATATAAAACTTATGTTGATAAAATGGGAAATAAAAGAAATATTGAATATTTTGTTGTTCGCCACGGCGTGCACTGGGCGCCGCCATTGCACCAGTGGGTGACGTTTTAGATGAGCGGAAGTGAGTGCATACTCATCTAAAAACGTCACAACGCCAAGCCGATTTAAGGTTGATCGTGTTGGTAATGCCGATAATTCACACGAGAGGGAACTCAGTAAATCCACTGACATTCTAGTTGATTTTATTAACTTAAGTTTAATCATGAAAATGTTTACAAACTTAGAAGTATCGTCGTTCAACCCAAATCACTACACAATTGCAGAGGGCGCTCTTTTAGTTTACCGCTCAGCTTCAAATTTTGTTCAAAATGACTCGGGTAAGTCTCAGTTGAAAAACTTTGGGAAGAAATTCTTCAGTTGGCAGAGTTAACCTGCACCACTTTCCTTTTAGGAATTATCCCCGTGGGATTTGCCGCGCCAGTTTTTTCCTCGAATTAAAACTCGGACCCAGAGTAATTCAAATGTCCGTGGTTGGCACGGGGAACGTCCCTGGATCAAGCGTTAGTCGTGAGGTTGTCCTGAATGCTGACGTCATCAGTCACGTCATCACACAGGCAACATGGCTGCGCCCACGTCGAACTCAAAGCGGAAACATTGCTTCACAAATTGTATTAAAAATAATAGGTTATCGCTCCCAACGACAGTAAAATAGTTGGTTATATTTTTACCTTTGTAATATGAACCTATACAAAATAAAGTAAGTATTCCTTTAACATCAGTTAGATGGTCATTGGTATTGAATTCACTGAGGTAAGTAATCCAAGATGGCTGCCATTGACCATATTGGATTCCATCCATCTCACATCTTGTGAAAGCAATACCTCGAGAACAATATGACCAATCGAATGCAAAGTTGGGAAGGTTCTTCACATCAATCAGATGGCCATTGGTATTGATTTTCATTGAGGTAGTATGTAATTCAAGATGGTTCCCATTGACCATCTTGGATTCCGTCCATCCTGCATCTTTTGAACATGATATTTTTACAACAACTCAACCAATCGACTTCAAACTTTAGAAGGTGCTTCACATTAGTTAGATGGCCATTGGTATTGATTTTCACTGAGGTACATAATCCAAGATGGCTGACATTGACCATCTTGGATTCCGTCTGTCCCGCATCTTGTGAACGCGGTATCGTGAGAACAATTCGTCCCATTGACGTCAAACTTGAGAAGGTGCTTCACATCAGGTAGACGGCCATTGGGATTGATTTTCATTATGTAATCCAAGATGGCCGCCATTGACCATTTTGGATTTCACTCACCCTATTGTACACATATGTGTTGTGAACAAAATATCTTGATCATACTATATCTTGTATTCCTCCCATCGATTTATAAACCTCACCATCCACAAATCCATATACAACTACAGACTTACATTCCAGTGTTACACTACCCATTACTGATTCCCAAACCTCCTCAAATTGTCTCAACAATTCCAGATAAATCTCTCTTTCCATATACACATATCCACTTTTCAAGTTATATTTAAGGAGATATTGGAAGCGTATATGCTGTACGCTCTCAAACAGGTTACTTGGCGGAGGACCTGCTAGCTACTCAGCTTGTAACATTGGACATATGGGTTGCGTGGGTTGTTGGGGATCTGTCCCCCCATGTACATTTTCCTGGAACAGCCCTTAGAGGCATTAAACATATATTTTACACATTCATCCATTTGTCTGATCTTTCTCCCTATTTGCTTAGTTAAATTTGAAGCTATCCAAATATGAGTTGCAAATTGGCACAAAATTGACACACCCTCTTATTTTCTTATGTTATTCAAGGGAACAGACCTTGCGGATCTGAAAGTTAAAGCCTGGTTGGAGTTTCAAGAAGAATTAAAGACCAAATCAGAAGTGCGAATTGAGCCCTTTCTGAGTGTTATATTTTCAAGAGTTATGGCCCTTCGTTCTTCAAATCTTTGTGAACTGGGACTTGTCCGGGCTGGATTTCAGTTAATATTGTATGGAGAAGTATGAAATTTGCATGATATGTGGTCAGTGTCCCATAGTTGTGCAGCGTAAAGTTTCTCCGTGTTTCGCTTAGATTTTGAAGAGTTATGGCCCTTTGTTCCTGAAATCTCCGTGAATTGGGACTTGTCCGGGCTGGATCTCGGTTAATATTGTATGGACAAGTATGAAATTTGCATGTTATGTGGTCAATGCCCCATAGTTGTGCAGCGTGAAGTTTCTCTGCGTATCGGTTATATTTTCAAGAGTTATGGCCCTTTGTTCCTCAAACCTCAAATATATATATTTGTCCAGGCTGGATTGATACTTGGGATATACATTATACAACTGAATCAAGGTGAAGAAAGTGACTTAAGCAGAGTTGTGATATTTTTGCGAATTAGGCCTTGATTTACCAATTAAAATCATTCTATTTTCAATTAACCGATTTGGGGAAAGTGGCTACATATATATGTTATTCTACATTCCAAAGCAGTCCAGTGTAACTGCATGTATAGTCTCAGGATTTATGATGAATTCAATTGACGACGTAATACACATTATTGTCACCATACAGTAGTGTTGGACTTTTTCAACCTGATTCACATTTTCCTGAGCTCAGTTGTTCCCCTTCATCATGTATATCAGAAGCATTTTAAACAACCGGTTGTGGATATATATTAAATACACCATTTTGGCTATTTTTAAGGCTGGTTTTCACCAACTTTCTTGTGAGCGCAACTACATGTATAGTCTCCGGATTTATAATGAATTCAATTAACGATTTAATTGTCACCATACAGTAGTTGTGGATGTTAAGGACTTTGTCGACCTGATGGCATGATTCTGAGTTGTTCCCCCTGATTATGTAGAAGCAGTTTAAGCGACCTGTTGTGGAGATATTAAATGAGCCAGTTTGACTATTTTTAAGGCTAGTTTTGATAACTGTGCTGTCAACCTTGTGGCCTAATGACTACTTTCCTTAATAAATTTATGGATTGTTTTATTTCAGTTTGTTGTTGGCTTCTGATTTCTCCACCAAAGTAGATTCAGCAGTTAGTTGTGTGCCTTGGCACCAAGAAGGGGATGCATGGTGTGTCCATGGAGACAAAGAATATGAAGTCGAAGAACATAACATCCAGAGCAAATTTATATTTTCAGCATACTGCCATTGCTAAACATGTTCAGAAGCTAAACGCTTGAGCTACGCGCATGCTCGTCAACACTTTTTCCACACATCCAATGGCTAAACATGTTCCCCCAATGTAATGTTTAGAATTTAAACGTGTTTAGCAGAGAACTATGGCTAAACATGTTTAGCAGGGAACTATCGATAAACATGTTTAAACCCTAAGCACCAAATCACTAAACCACATGTTTAGTGGGATGACGTGTGGAAAAAGTGTTGACAGGTATGCGCGTAGCTTATGTGTTTAGATCCTCCACGCATCTTTAACAGTGAATGTTATCTTTACAACATATAAAAAAACATCTAAGTTGAATATGAATTGACATATAAAACAGTTCATGAATTATACATCAAAATAATAGTCATTCTGTTAACTACATATTCCTGAGTTAACAGATTGCACTGTGTTGTATGGAGCAGTCCTGGACGCGAGGGCAGAGACGAGCTTGCGAGTTCCTTCCTTGATCCCTGGACGAGCCCAAACGATGCCGTACACTCTAATAACTTATTTAGTAAGCACTTTGATACAAGAATGAAGAATAAATAGTGTAACAGTTTCTGCTCCAATAACTCTTTTGATGCAGGTGTTGTTTGGACTGCGAACAATAACTGTCCAATATGATGGCTATCTAATAATATAAACAATATTGGACACTTGTGATTATATACAATATAGTGAGGAAAACCACCCAGGTTTATAATAAAATGAAATATAGCTCACATGAAAAATGGCTCTAATACTGAATGTATGTGGATAATGAAAAAAACTGTCCTACGAAAGAACTTGGTGTAAAAGTCACATACTGTACAGACAAGTATCCACATGGGATTTCTCGACTCGCTATCCTACAATCCCTCATCAGGACCTTATTGATCGTATAATTTCATTAATAGTAGCTGTGTTCAAGAAAACTGATCGCCGATATATTACTGTTAGAAGCAATAAAGCATCCTTTAGCTCTACAACAAACAAGGGATACCATTTATGGGATGTTAGTTTGTTTATAGATTTGCTTGAATTTCTCATTAATAATATCTATGTGAAATTTGGCAACATAATATATCAGCAGCATATAGCAGCCCCGCTGGTGAATGTGTGAACGTTTGCCAGTTATTTGCCGACTTCCTCCACCATTTACAACTGGTTGTAACCATATGAGTGAAATAAACTTGAGTGTGATATTAAACCAAATCCCCCCCCCCCACACGCACACAAAGGGTACTAATTGTACACCCCTTTCGGCGGACCTGTTCTCTTATTATTACTAAATGCAGGCTTTCAAAAACCGATCATTTCAAATACCGTTCCTTCTCATTCACCAAAAACTTTATAGCCAAAATGTAGGTCTATTTGATTTACAATTGATGTCTGACAAACAGACAGACAGAGTAAGCGGATGGAAAATGATATAAATAAAATATATTTTGGGAAGCCAACTAATTCATTACGATAAGAATACTAATCAAGGTAATGGGGCTTACGACGCCTACAAATGGTATCGTTTTATATACGTAAATCTGTAAACCATGCATGTACACCCAATGAAACAAATATGAATCATAATCGGCAGCCGTTTGGAAGCAGTTGCCTAGTGCTATGAATAAACAACACTTGGCTTAGTTCGACACTCAGTTCGCGCATCACCATATCGGTAACACTTGAAAACTGGTATCTACACATAACTTTCAGCGAAAGTGCAAGTGCAGAATATGAGGACATAGCGAAGGTGACTATTGAATGACGGGACTAGACGCATGTATATATCTATATATCTTCATTCGTCTATACCCGGTTCACAGGATTAGTATATTACAATTTAGCCAGGTGGCTTAACTCAGAAATATCAAAGGATTGTTGGACTATTCGTCATGTAAGGAAAACACAATAGGAAACCTTGTTAAACCTTGTTAAATCTGGAAAAGCTACGCGACAAGCTGTATTGCACACGATGTTTTCGGTTTGAAGATCCTTACATGACGAACTTCTCGGATTGTTACACGCCGGCCAAAAGTGTCATTTTTTTGCATGCTGGTTGACTGGAATTCTTGGAGTACTAAAATCCTTGACTGCAAGCTGAATTCTTAATTTCAGGACTTATTCCATATTTTGCTGAAAGAGGGGTTTGGAGATATGTTTGTGTAAAGCCATTTTCTCATGAATTTTTGAAATTTGCCATAGTACATACGCATGTACACTCCTAAAAAAAGTTGCTAGTGAGCTTGATACTCTATTTTGAAAATTTGGATGCAATCGACTGTGGTGAAATTCAAAATGGCCGCCATATAGCGTTTGTTACGGGGTCGGAAACATCCTTTTCCCCGTATTGAAATCGTACGGATTATTATACCATGGATACTTGTCAGCATGATATCTCAAGAACCGGCAGATCGAACTGAAACAGGGTCACCGGATAGAGGGCTATGCCAAGGAGTCCAAATAAGAATTACAACCTGATTGGTCGGTTAGAATGGCTGCCATCTTGGATTGAACTAGAAAGCTTTAAAAATCTTTCCTTCCAGAACCGCTGAACCGATTGACTTGAAGTTTAGAATTTATGATCACCGAGCCGCACTCTCTTAAAGGTGCGCAAGGCATTCTGTTCGGATGAAAAATATGACCAGCATTAGCTTATCAAATAGGTGGCCATTTGGATTTTGTACTTTTTTCAGAAGTTCTATTACAGCAGTTATTAACTTCTGAAATACCCCCTTCAAAAGAATATTTTCCTTATTATTTCTTATTCCGCGGATACCACGGCACGATATCTCAAGGAGCGCTCAAAGGATCGAGGTGAATCTTGGTCACCCACAGAACCGATTGAGTTGAAACTTGGCATATATTACTGGGTCAGGGGTGCCCATATGTACATACATCAACAAATCAAAATTGTTATTTTTTCCACTTTCGGAGTGTGATGACGGAAATATTATAGATCAATTCCATGTGACATGTTGATCAAGAATTTGCGAGAATTGTGCTTCCAAGTGACTTTGTTTTCACACAATGTCATTTTGAATTATTGACCAATATCGCCGTGAGGTTATGAACCAGTTTTCCAGAGGAGTGTGATGGTAATGCTCCGCATTTGTGAGCGCTATGTATTCTGAAGCCTGCACTTACTTCAACGATACAAACAACATTATTAGGTAGAAACATTGTGTTCCATCAGGTCGATATTCGAGTAAACTGTCTGGTACAATAGTTCACGGAATCACAAGAACAGAAAACTGGCCCCCGATGATGCCTTTACGGCTTCAGTTTTTGTCTTTCAAACCTGTGGGAACTGTGAATTAGTTTAATAATTGTGCACTACCAGTGCATGACTGTAATTGTATCATGGACAGGTCATTGATTGTATATTGCTGTTCTGAGATATTCCAAGTCGTTACATGGAAATAATTCAGGATATATGGAGAATGTCCTTGCAGTTTAAAACAAAGTGACTGACAAGGAAACAACGAAATTCACTTTTTATTTTGATGCTTTAGTTCCTAGCAAAAGTACATCAAACTCTAGTGAAACGTTTATCTCTCTTTCACCTATTTCAACATTTTCACCGGTATTTTTCTCTGTCGATAAAATCAATCACTTTGGCAGAATATTTGCAGCTATTTTTCTTCAATTGAATCAACAGGAAACTACAATTAGAATGAATTTCAACAAAATGCCATGTTCTGTCAAAAAAAATAGGTGAATTTGGGTGTTCGACTATGTACTCCGACCAATGGGTCAGTACCGTAATCCGAAACATTTGTGAAAGGCTGCAGACACGGAAGCTACGCGGATGTTCACATAATTTAGTGAAACTTTGACGAAAGTATTCCTGTCAATTGTTAGATTTACAGTATACCTGATAAGCGAGAGCGCGCAAAACCTAGTAAAATGTCGAGAAGCACATACAAATGATACTGATGGCGTAGTTACCATGGTTACAGTGACTTCGTAACAACCCGACAGTAGCAGCAAAAACAAAACTGGTTAATTTGTTGGAAGTAATCCTAATACCCTTAGGCGCATAGGCACCAAGAATCTGTTTTGGGTAAAAACTCAAAAACTAAATAAAATTTTCTTGGGTACGAATGTGTTCTGTTGACGCCCAGAAACATTTTCTAGATGGAACACCTGGCAAACTCGCTGCAGGAATTATTCTTATACACAGTAAACCTAAAGCAAAGTCGAGAAATGTTTTTCGACCCTTTTCTGTGACGTTCTTTTCAATAACTTCTTAACATCCTACCAAACTTTCTCCCCTATCTCCGGAACGAAAACAAAATGAAAGCTGACACTCAGTTTATCATATTGGGGTGCTTTTGTTTTGGTTTTTCGAATCCAACCGAAAAAGGTATCTTGCACAACTAGACCCCAAGGGGAACCTGTGTACCAAATTTTAGAAAGATTTATGAAGTAGTTCCTAAGAAATCGCGATAACAAGGTTTCATGGGGAAATCCAAGATGGCTACCTTGTGGCCATATTGGATTTTCGATTCGGACCGACAAAGGTATTTTGCACAACTAGACCCCAAGGGGAACCTGTGTACTGTAAGCTCCTCGTCCTCGTCATATATATTACTCCGGATTAATTAAACACAACTCTGAATAAACCAACAATGTCAGGATATGGCCGATATAGTTGCAATTTATTATAAACCACAGAGAATAGCATATGCTGTTATTATGCATGTAAATGAGGATGGCGTGGCTCAAACTCAAGTCTGGTGGGAGATGGCTGAATGGTCATGGTCAATGTACGATATAATATACGAAGCACTTCCATTGTAAACCCCCAATGCCATGGTAATCCATCTGTGTGTATAGCATCACTTTGTATAGGCTGGGACTATCCATATTACAGTCATTCCAGTGTTATCTTCCATTGCCCAGGTATAAATCCATCTGTATGTATATCCTAATATAGGCTGGGGCTACCTATACATGATCCAGTGTAATCCCTTGTTGTATGCACTTCCATCCCTGGCAGTATCTGCCACTGCCGGCAGGCATGCAGATACTTGTTGTGGACTACATCTTCAGCTAGTAAACGTCAGCCACCGGCTGAACTGTGTGTGTCAAACTTGACGTCTGCGCTTCTATTTATAACCATCGATTTGTACCACGTGACGTAACTGACCAATGACCATGGTGTATTCTCTCCAGACTTGATTCAGACCGGGACTACATAATCACGAAATATCTAATTTACTCTAATTATTCCGATGCGGTCAGGTTTGATCATTTTGGATCTGGTGCTCCTTTATATCAAAGTTCATAGTTCTGCATTCGGATCAAAACGTACAACTACAGATAAAATGTCATTCACGGAAATACATTCCAGACCGCCAATCGCCAATGTGTTGTAGGAATACAGAACTGTCACAGTGATAGTCCGCTGCTTCAATAATGAATTTCTCCTCTTTTAGGCTTCGTAACAATAAACAGTAATTGTTAATAAATTCTCTGGTAATTAGAGTTAATAAACAGTCAATTCACATACGTTTGGCACTTGGTAATCAAAATAAGAGAGTGGAATGTACTGCCTTCACTTGAGTCACGCACTGACTCGACATGGAGCCTCATCACAGAGATCGTCCGGGCCTCCGGTGTACGAAATAGTTCACACTCTTTACGACCAGTTCAAAGTCTATATGCCACAATATCACGTCAAATAAACTAAATCTATGTCAATCAGATGAGAACAAGTAATTATTTACAGTGAAATAACAAGAATACTTCAGATTCAAGCAGAACTACATAATAGGTCACGTGACCTTCACTTCGCAAAACGTAAACAACATGGCGTTAGAAGAATGTACAGCGGGAAACATGACACATTCTCTGTCAGATTGAATATTACTATCACTTTCATTTTGGGTTGCATAACAAAATAAGCTTGTAGAAACACACATAAAGTATCTGGGGGTGATGGTGTGACAATGTCAACGATATGCGAGAGCTGCTGGTGAGTCAATAAACACGTAATTTGTCAGAATGCCAGTTCATAGCACATGACATGTAAACACGTTTCAGGTCCCAAATAAATTCTTTAAAAGTTAAATCTGGCCCCCTATGGCCCTTACAGTACCAAATTTGAGAACGATCCATGCAGTAGTTCCTGAGAAATCGCGAAAACAAGGTTTCATGGAGAAATCCAAGATGGCCGCCTGGTGGCCATATTGGATTTTCGAATCGGACCAGAAAAGGTTTCTTGCACAACTAGATCCCAAGGGGAACCTGTGTACCAAATTTGGGAAAGATCCATGCAGTAGTTCCTGAGAAATCGCGATAACAAGAATTGTTTACGGACGGACGTACGGACGGACGGACGACGGACGACGGACGGACGGACGACGGACCACGGACGAAAAGCGATTTGAACAGCCCACCAGATTGGGCTAAAAATGTCGCCTAACGTAAGATACTAGTGTGTGCAGGGTCTAGAAAAATAATGGTATGGTATAACTACGATTGCTTGCCGAAGGGTGCGTCGTCACAGATGGTTTAAATACGATTGTTTGCCGAGGGCTGCGTCGTCACGGATTGTATAACAACGACTGTTTGCCGAGGGCTGCGTGGTCACAGATGGTATAACTGCGATTGTTTGCCGAGGGCTGCGCAGACTCATTTTAGTTATTTTGGAAGCGGGTTCGGACATTCATTCACAATATAATCAAACTGTTGTAACAGTGTGTGCAGTTTGCACCATAACGGACATTTGCCAAACGTAGTACCGGGAAAGGAATGAAGTACATGTAGCACATCGTGCAGGTCTCACGCCATTGTATTAATTCATTGTAGTTAAACGAGAAAAGTGTTCTTTCACTGCAATGAAATATCCCTTTTACGAGTGAGGCAAATCCTAATAATTCACTACTAAACGGTATCGTTTCCTACCACCCTTTTAATGTTTCGCTTAATGGTCGCGCCCCACTCGTGGCTCAAGTAAACACAATCCCCTCTTCCGGATAGGCATTATTCCTCATGAAATGGCAGCAGGGCTGGTTCCAAATCATAGTAACGCCAAAAGCCGACCAGACATTCTGAAATGTTTGAACGATGCGAGAGTTATTACTGCCTCAGAAGTCAGAGATACAGAAGACCTTCATTCAATTTAAAAATCAGATGGTATAACTGCGATTGCTTGCCGAAGGGTGCGTCGTCGCAGACGGTTTAACTACGATTGTTTGCCGAGGGCTGCGTCGTCACGGATTGTATAACGACGATTGTTTGCCGAGGGCTGCGTGATCACAGATGGTTTAACTGCGATTGTTTGCCGAGGGCTGCGCAGACTCTTATCCATTTGAGCATACTCTTCCTGAATCCTTTGTGCCAATGCAATGTGCGGGGGAGAATATGCTGACTATTCCAATGTTATCTTGACAACATATAAAAAACATCTAAGCTGAATATGAATTGACATATAAAACAGATTTCATTAATTATACATCAAAATAATAGTCATTATGTTAACTACATATTCCTAAGTTAACGGATTGCACGATTGTATTGTATTGAGGAGTCCTGAACGCGAGGGCAGAGACGAGCTTGCGAGTCCCTTCCTTGATCCCTGGATGAGGCGATACAATGCCGTACACTCTAATAACTTATTTAGTAGAGGGAGGGAGGGAATTTGGCTTCATGTCACACTCAAGTTTGTTTCACTCATATGGTGACAGTCAGTTTGGTTGGTGGAGGAAGCCGGAGTACCCGGAGAGAACCACCGCCCTTCGGCAACTTATTTAGTAAGCACTGTGATACAAGAATGAAGAATAAGTGTAAATAGTGTAACAGTTTCTGCTCCAATAACTCTTTTTATGCAGGTGTTGTTTGGATTGCGAACAATAACTGTCCAATATGATGGCTATTTAATAATATAAACAATATTGGACACTTGTGATTATATACAATATAGTGGGGAAAACCACTCAGGTTTAGGCCTATAATAAAATGAAATATAGCTTACATAAAAAATGACTAAGTACCGAATGTATGTGGATAATGAAAAAAACTGTCTTACGGAAGAACTTGGTGTAAAGGTCACATACTGTAAAGACAAGTATCCACATGGGATTTCTCCACTCTCTATCCTACAATCCCTCATCAGGACCTTATTGACCGTATAATTTAATTAATAGTATCTGTGTTCAAGAAAACTGATCGCCGATATTAATATCAGAAGCAATAAAGCATCCTTTAGCTCTACAACAAACAAGGGATACCATTTATGGGATGTTAGTTTGTTTATAGAGTTTCTCATTAATAGTATATATGTGAAATTTGGCAACATAATATATCAGCAGCATATAGCAGCCCCGCTGGTGAATGTGTGAACGTTTGCCAGTTACTTGCCGACTTCCTCCACCATTCACAACTGGTTGGCACCATATCAGTGAAATAAACTTGAGTGTGACACTAAACCAATTACAAGCGTCTAGTCCGTCATTCATAATCCAGCCGTCGTCCATTAGAGAATATCCGCGTCCATAATCCAAAGACCTATTCCATTTTCCACATAACAGTATTAGCACCAAATTCAAAAGGACAATCATAGTATACATAAACATAGGCTTGTTTCCTGCAAGAGAAGCGGTCAACAGTTTTCAATGATGCCGGCAAGACATCATGATGTTCCAAAAATATCAAATCCGTATCGCTGATCAGTATTCTTAATCCATAATATTCGTTATAGAGTCGTCATCTAAAAAAAAGATGTATCTCAGTCACGCTTTGATTGTGACTGTTCATATGAGTACCATGAGGATCTTGAAGTACATGGGTTCATACGGCCCCTAGCCCCGGGTGCACAAAGGGTACTAATTGTGTACCCCTTTTGGCGAACCTGTTCTCTTATTAATACGACTATATGTAGGCTTTCAAAACCCGATCATTTCAAATACCGTTCCTTCTCATTCACCAAAAACTGTATAGCCAAAATGTAGGTCTTTTTGATTTACAATTGATGTCTGACAAACAGACAGAGTAAGCGGATGGAAAATGATATAAGTAAAATATATTTTGGGAAGCCAACTAATTCATTACGATAAGAATACTAATCAAGGTAATGGGGCTTACGACGCCTACAAGTGGTACCGTTTTATATACGTAAATCTGTCAACCATGCATGTACACCCAATGAAACAAATACGAATCATAATCGGCAGCCGTTTGGAAGCAGTTGCCTAGTGCTATGAATAAACAACACTTGGCTTAGTTCGACACTCAGTTCGCGCATCACCATATCGGTGACACTTGAAAACTAGTATCTACACATAACTTTCAGCAAAGTGCAAAATATGAGGACATAGCGACGGTGACTATTGAATGACGGGACTAGACGCATGTATATCTATATATCTTCTTTCGTCTATACCCGGTTCGCAGGATTAGTATATTACAATATAGCCAGGTGGCTTAACTCAGAAATATCAAAGGATTGTTGGACTACTCTTCATGTAAGGCAAACACAATAGGTGACTACATGTAGGGAAAAGCTACCCGACAAGCTGTATTGCACACGGTGTTCCCGGTTTAAAGATCCTTACATGACGAACTTCCCGGATTGTTACACGCCGGCCAAAAGTGTCATTTTTTGCATGCTGGTTGACTGGAATTCTTGGAGCACTAAAATCCTTGGCTGCAAGCTGAATTCTTAATTTCAGGACTTATTCCATATTTTGCTGAAAGAGGGCTTTGGAGATATGTTTGTGTAAAGCCATTTTCTCATGAATTTTTGGAATTTGCCATAGTACAAACGCATGTACACTCATAAAAAAAGTTGCTAGTGAGCTTGATACTCTATTTTGAAAATATGGAAGCAATCGACTGTGGTGAAATTCAAAAGGGCCGCCATATAGCGTTTGTTACGGGGTCGGAAACATCCTTTCCCCCGTATTGAAATCGTACGGATTATTATACCATGGATACTTGTCAGCATGATATCTCAAGAACCGACAGATCGAACTGAAACAGGGTCACCGGATAGAGGGCTATGCCAAGGAGTCCAAATAAGAATTACAACCTGATTGGTCGGTTAGAATGGCTGCCATCTTGGATTGAACTAGAAAGCTTTAAAAATCTTTCCTTCCAGAACCGCTGAACCGATTGACTTGAAATTTAGAATTTATGATCACCGAGCCGCACTCTCTTAAAGGTGCGCAAGGCATTCTGTTCGGATGAAAAATATGACCAGCATTAGCTTATCAAATAGGTGGCCATTTGGATTTTGTACTTTTTTCAGAAGTTCTATTACAGCAGTTATTAACTT
Source organism: Hanleya hanleyi (assembly GCA_036873755.1). NCBI lineage: Eukaryota > Metazoa > Mollusca > Polyplacophora > Lepidopleurida > Hanleyidae > Hanleya > Hanleya hanleyi. The sequence continues at coordinate 90,542 of JAVTVY010038725.1, forward strand.
CTGAAATACCCCATTCAAAAGAATATTTTCCTTATTATTTCTTATTCCGCGGATACCACGGCACGATATCTCAAGGAGCGCTCAAAGGATTGAGATGAATCTTGGTCACCCACAGAACCGATTGAGTTGAAACTTGGCATATATTACTGGGTCAGGGGTGCCCATTTGTACATACATCAACAAATCAAAATTGTTATTTTTTCCACTTTCGGAGTGTGATGACGGAAATATTATAGATCAATGCCATGTGACATGTTGATCAAGAATTTGCAAGAATTGTGCTTCTAAGTGACTTTGTTTTCACACAATGTCATTTTGAATTATTGACCAATATCGCCGTGAGGTTATGAACCAGTTTTCCAGAGGAGTGTGATGGTAATGCTCCGCATTTGTGAGCGCTATGTATTCTGAAGCCTGCACTTACTTCAACGATACAAACAACATTATTAGGTAGAAACATTGTGTTCCATAAGGTCGATATTCGAGTAAACTGTCTGGTACAATAGTTCACGGAATCACAAGAACAGAAAACTGGCCCCCGATGATGCCTTTTACGGCTTCAGTTTTTGTTTTTCAAACCTGTGGGAACTGTGAATTAGTTTAATAATTGTGCACTACCAGTGCATGACTGTAATTGTATCATGGACAGGTCATTGATTGTATATTGCTGTTCTGAGATATTCCAAGTCGTTACATGAAATAATTCAGGATATATGGAGAATGTCCTTGCAGTTTAAAACAAAGTGACTGACAAGGAAACAACGAAATTCACTTTTTATTTTGATGCTTTAGTTCCTAGCAAAAGTACATCAAACTCTAGTGAAACGTTTATCTCTCTTTCACCTATTTCAACATTTTCACCGGTATTTTTCTCTGTCGATAAAATCAATCACTTTGGCAGAATATTTGCAGCTATTTTGCTTCAATTGAATCAACAGGAAACTACAATTAGAATGAATTTCAACAAAATGCCATGTTCTGTCAAAAAAAATAGGTGAATTTGGGTGTTCGACTATGTACTCCGACCAATGGGTCAGTACCGTAATCCGAAACATTTGTGAAAGGCTGCAGACACGGAAGCTACGCGGATGTTCACATAATTTAGTGAAACTTTGACGAAAGTATTCCTGTCAATTGTTAGATTTACAGTATACCTGATAAGCGAGAGCGCGCAAAACCTAGTAAAATGTCGAGAAGCACATACAAATGATACTGATGGCGTAGTTACCATGGTTACAGTGACTTCGTAACAACCCGACAGTAGCAGCAAAAACAAAACTGGTTAATTTGTTGGAAGTAATCCTAATACCCTTAGGCGCATAGGCACCAAGAATCTGTTTTGGGTAAAAACTCAAAAACTCCTGAGATAAAATTTTCTTGGGTACGAATGTGTTCTATTGACGCCCAGAAACATTTTCTAGATGGAACACCTGGCAAACTCGCTGCAGGAATTATTCTTATACACAGTAAACCTAAAGCAAAGTCGAGAAATGTTTTTCGACCCTTTTCTGTGACGTTCTTTTCAATAACTTCTTAACACCCTACCAAACTTTCTCCCCTATCTCCGGAACGAAAACAAAATGAAAGCTGACACTCAGTTTATCATATTCGGGTGCTTTTTGAGCCTATTTGCATACCCCCCCGAGTGGAGGATCATAGGTAAATTCAAGATGGCGGCCATGTGGGTATCAGAAAAGTGATATCTCCATCACTTTTCTTCAAAATTCCTGATTTTCTTCGAGGAAAGCTGGGCAAAACCTATTTTTTTATTTCACACCAGATCATTATTTACTAATATATCATGCAGGTTTTTTTTGCGAAGAGAAAACATAAATAAAATATAAATAAACATCTGACAAAAAAATCGACAAAAAAATGTCTCTTTCGAAGATGACGTCACTCTGACGTCATATCAAAGCGGTCATCTCGGATATTTTTACATTTATGACAGAGGTTGACCCAAGGGTATAGTGTAGTAAATTTCAGTCCCCTAGCTCAATAAGTAAGAAAAATATTTAGGGGGGAGCCGTATTGACCCCCAGGCCTGGACAGGCTTAAATTTAGTCAAGCATTTTACCATTACATGAAAAACTGAGTAGAGTAATATTACAAGAGATGCGATACAATTTCGACGAAAGAGAAAGAGATGATTACAATTTCGACATCGTAAACTATCCCTTTCTGGAGAGTAATATTCCAGTGGGACCTGCATATGGCGTATACATAGCTCACCTAGCAGCATTTGATAGATCCCGTGTTAAATGTGACGATTTTAATCAACGTCACAAAACATTGTTGCAGAAACTTATAAAACGGGGCTATACCACCAAGCGCCTCCACTCAAATTTTCTATGCAAGATCTATGGCGTTACGTTTCGTAACTTGTGTCTAATTCCGCTTAACCCGGAGCTAGGGGACGTATGAACCCATGTACTTCAAGATCTCCGTGGTCCTGATATGAACAGTCACGATAAAAGCGTGACTGAGATACATCATTCTCTAGATGACGACTTTACAACGAATATTATGGATTAAGAATACTGATCAGAGGATTTGTAATTTTCGGAACATCATGATGTGTTGCTGGCATCATTGAAAACTGTCGACAGCTTCTCTCTTGCAGGAAACTAGCCTATGTTTATGTATACTAAGATCGTCTTTTTGAATTTGGTGTTAATACCGTTATATGGAATATGGAATAGGTCTTTGGATTATGAACGCGGATATTCTTTAATGGACGACGGCTGAATTATGAATGACGGATCAGACGCTTGTAATTAAAGAATGGCGAATGTGGGACTCACGTTATATTTTATACATATAACGTTGTCACCACAATGGTCGCCATTTTGAATGCTATCGCACCGCGTCATGATCACATTGCAATAAGTCAGTGAATGGACAAAAATTAAGGTCAATGCTTCTGTCTTCCGGACTGCAAATTTTGAAGACCCAATATTTGACCGTTCAAAAGTATTTGAGAATAAAGTTCGAGAAAAGGGCCAAAAAGCCTATTTTCTCGGGGTTTCTTATGGGAGAAAAACCGAAGTATAGCAAATCTATTTATTTTAACGTCTTATTTTAATATTTTTTTTGCAGCCTAGGATTTTTCGAAAACATTTTGACATGCGATGCTTCGGTGACGAAATGACACTTCTGACCGTCTTGTAACAAAATTTCACTAAGCTACCTAACTAACGGACCTACGCACTATTTGCATTGTCATTAAACACACCTGACATGACTTACTCATTGCTATGATTGTCTTGTGACCTTTTGTGCATGTTATTCGTTTGTATAAATATCCTCAACTCAACACTATAGTTCATTAGCTTTGAAAAATCTGGAAGTATCTCCAACGAAACGTCAGCTCCACAGCAATAAAGAAGTTGTTATCCATAGAATTGCCTTGTGTAATATACACCGACTTCTAAATACATATCAAAGAAATTCATTTACAATGGTGGAGAAGGATAGACCACATCAGCGGGGCTCCACTTTTATCCTGTAGGGGTCTGGTGTTATAAGGGCATTCTCAGGGAATTGTCGAGGATCTAGTGGCGGAAGCATTTCTCCTGTATCTGGCCTTATGAAGTGGAATCTTTGCATGAGTGTAGTTATGTAGAGGAATATCCGGGATTTGGCAAAATTTTCTCCCACACAAGATCTCCGTCCGACGCTGAACGCCATCATGCTGTAAAATACAACGTTACATGTACGTATGCCAAGATTAAACTGATACAAATTCAACTGAGGTATGATTTCTCTGAATATTTAACAATTAATCAGTAGTTCAATTCATTTGCATATATTTAAATATTCATGTAGTATGTCAGTTCTTCTAAACCGTATAAATCGTACGCAAAAATAACATTATGCGCGGATCCATATGTTAGGCAAATGTCTTGCAGTAGTCATCATTTAGTGATAACCTCGCGAAATGTCAGCTGTGCATCAGCCTGGAATATAATTTCCTTGGAATATAATTTCCTTGGTGGTTTTCCACGCTGGAAGCCTGTCAAATAAATCAACAATTGAGTCACAGATAGACGAGCTGGTGTACTTCCCTTCTGAATCTTATTGTCAGCTGACGATGACGACACATCCCGTATGACGCCATCTTGTTTTTATGTCATTGCTGATTGGAAAAACGTATAGGTGGGGGACAGGAAGTAAATGATTTCAATTACCGTGTCTGCTTTTGCTGATAGGGCATGGTAGATTTGCATAGCACTTTTAAGTTGTTACAACAACTGAGCCGACTAAAAATCAAAATTTCAATTAAATATGTAACGTGTGCCGGGCCGATCAATGAACGGGATGCAGCTGAGCTTAGTCTCGTTATATGGTAACGTAAGTAGTATAGAAAGATGATTTACAGTCAACTTTCACCCGGATGTAGAGGTCATTTGGGGAGGATTTGAGGAGGAGAGGTCAAGTGCACTATAGTTCCGGCAGAATGACCAAAAAGCTACCTCCAACACAGGAGAGTTCCAATTGTTGCAGGGAATGTATTCCTCCGCGGTGATGCGGTCCTGGCGGTGATGCGGTCGCGGAAAAAAGCTTCCGCGGAGAAAAAGTAGTCCCTAGATAAAATGGTCCGATTGGGTCGAGTGAGGTGTCAAAGTGAAGCATTCGTGAAGGGGCATCTGATGGGCTGGGTGTGGGGTTGAAATATCGGCATTCTGCGCATGCGCGGTGGCCCAAGGGTATGAAAATAGCCGTTTTGGAGCTAGGGGAGTCCCTAATGGTCCAATGGGGTCGAGTGAGGTATCAAAGTGAAGCATTTGTGAAGGGGCATCTGATGGGCTTGGTGTGGGGTTGCAATATCGGCATTCTGCGCATGCGCGGTGGCCCAAGGGTATGAAAATAGCCGTTTTGGAGCTAGGGGAGTCCCTAATGGTCCAATGGGGTCGAGTGAGGTATCAAAGTGAAGCATTCGTGAAGGGGCATCTGATGGGCTGGGTGTGGGGTTGCAATATCGGCATTCTGCGCATGCGCGGTGGCCCAAGGGTATGAAAATAGCCGTTTTGGAGCTAGGGGAGTCCCTAATGGTCCAATGGGGTCGAGTGAGGTATCAAAGTGAAGCATTCGTGAAGGGGCATCCGATGGGCTGGGTGTGGGGTTGAAATATCGGCATTCTGCGCATGCGCGGTGGCCCAAGGGTATGAAAATAGACGTTTTGGGATCTAGGGGAGTCCCTAATGGGCCGATGGAGTTGTATGAGGTATCAATGTGAAGCCCATGTGAAGGAGCATCCAGTCATGGGTGGGTGCATGTAAAAATTTTCCTGTAAAAAAAAAAACGGTACACGGACTTTATCGAAAAATCCGGGAAAATGCCTATATGGGGTATGGGGGATATATAAGTCGCCGGGCTTATTGGGACTTGCCTATCAATAGAGTTATCTCCCCCTAGTTCCAGGGTGGGTGTATGTAAAATTTTTCCTGAAAACATACGGAACACGGACTTTATCCTAAATTACGGAAAATGCCTTTATGGGGTATGGGGGGTATAGGACCATCCTGGGAAACCTACTTCTCGACATTTGCGGTAGGGTTGTTTGGATTTGTTTTCTTAGTCTCGTCATTTAGAATACGATAGAAAGTGTCCCGGAGCGAATCGTTAAATTTTTGAAAAAGTACCATACAGACCCATATAGTCCCATACTGTGGGTATAGGACCAATGTTAGTCCCACTGGGAAACCTACTTCTATACATTTGCGGTATGGTTGTTTGGATTTGTTTTCTTAGTCTCGTCATTTAGAACATGATAGGAAGTGTCCCGGAGCAAAACGGTGAAATTTTTGAAAAAAGTCACCGAGACCCACATAGGCCCATAGGCCTATACTGCATGGCTATGGGTGTATAGGGCCATACGGGGTGGACGTGTTGGAGTCTGGGTGGGCCACTAATGGTCCGATGGGGTCGAGTGAGGTCTTATTTTGAAGCTCTCATGCAGGAGCACTTGACTACACTAATGGTTCGTACGTTGTCAATACTCTGCGCATGCGCAGCCTGGCCGTAGTAGAGAAAGCAGGCAATTTTGGGTGTGTGTGTGTGGGTGTGTTTGGGTTAGAGATGGGCTATTCACGGTTCGAATGGGTCGTGTGAGGTATCCATGTGAAGCCTATGTGAGGGAGCCTCTGATGGCGTGGGTGTGGGGTTGAAATATCGTCATTCTGCGCATGCGCGGGTTCTCCGGCCGCAGCGCGCGCGCGCGGGTTCTCCGGAAGTGCGCGTCATCACCGGCAGTGCGCGCACCTCAATGAAATGCCCGCTCCAAACCTAGACCAAAACACGTACTTGGTCTGTGGGCTGATTTCATTGGCTCTCTATTTTACTATAGTGCTCTTGCATTTTAACATTGATGGGTTACATTTTGGCCCCATCCTACACCACTGATTTCAGTTTGACTGAATCTCCACATTGGGCATTTATGCATTATGAATAAAACACACAAGACAGGGTTTTTTGGTGAGATCTCATTGTTTTTATTCAGTGAACAACAACAACGTGAGAACAACCACGTCAAAACTGAAGCCCAGAACAAGGGGCTTGTACATTGAAAGAACTGAGGCCCAGAACAGGGGGGCTTGTACATTGAAAGAACTGAAGCCCAGAACAGGGGGGTTTGTAAACTTAAGCCCAGAACAGCGGGCTTGTGTACATTGAAAGAACTTAAGCCCAGAACGGGGCTTGTACATTGAAATGATGGGCGGCCCAGTCATATACGAGTACATCGCGGTCCTCGGCCTTGGGGTACTCGTCAAACATCTGTACGATGGTAGATAAGGGTCTTCCCCGGCATCGATGGTACAGGTAAAACAAGCAATATTGTCCGCACACGCCACTGGTCAGGCTTTGCAACGTTTGACTGTTCCAACACCACGTCTCTGTGCCTTGATCCATGAAGTCTGTTAAATCGGGATGGAGGGGTGGCAGGCCGTACGGGTCAAAGTATTCGCCCTGCTGTTCTGTCAAGTACACGCCCACCCAATGTTCACCGGGCCGATCCATCGGGTCCGTGTTGAGAACGTAAGCAGCAGGATACATACGGTCTAATGGGAACACATCTCGGCCGAACACCCCTTGAAAGACCATACGTGTCTCTGGGTCATTCTCCAGCACGGTGGTTATCTGGTCTGTATCCATGTTAGGTGGAGAAGTCACACAGCACGTTGCGCGCCTTGTCCACTTGAATGATGTTGTCAAACTTGGCGTAGCAGATCACATTGACGGTGCTCCGGAGGGCTCGTTGAAAGTGGATTTCCAACCGTAAATTGCCTTGCTTGGCGAGGGCCAGCTGATGGTCGTTCTCTAAGGTAGGGGTCAAATCGAAACAGAACAACGTGTATCCGTTCCCGTAGTCCACCCGACTGATGAAATTCCCTTCGTCCTGGTTGATTTGACCGGTGGCTGTAAACGGGCTCTGATAGGCTCGAATGAAATTCGCGCGCCCAAAGTTCGGGGTTAAGGCCGTGGCTGGCACCTGTTGTCCATCCACATGCAGGGCCACAAAATTGATGCCGAAATGTTTAAAATCAAACGGATTCTCTGGGTAGGCTCCACTGAAACTGGTATTTTCCACACAGGCCAGGATCAATCGCTTGGGTAGTTCCCCCAGGAACAGGTTGTCTTTGTTGGCGCTCATATTTCCAGCAGACACAGAGAACACTTTGGTTTGTACACGTCGGATAGGGTATTGGGCTGGTTTTGTTTCCAAGGCTTTCATGTGCCCCAATTGAACGGCTGGATTCGGTTTCACTTTTCGCACATACAGGACTGCGTCTTCGATGACAATCTTATAGTCAGCTGCATGCGCCTCTACGTTAGTGGCCATCAAGGCGAAGGTCGGAGGTGCTCGTATCAGCCGGATTTTGATGGGGATCTTGTTCAAGAGGTATCGGTCTTGCATGAACATGTCTGCGTGCAGTCGACCTATGAGATCCACCGCGACGCCGTTCGCGGTCAAAGCCTTCCGTTTGCTATATCCCGTATTGTCGTTCTCTGCGCCCATGTGCTCGGCTTTGTCCTGGTAGAATAAAGCGGCTGTCAGTTGAGATTTTTTAGCCTCTCACCCATGCGACAACAGCGTCTCGATGTAGGCTCGATAGGGGTACGTGTTGGTCGAGTCACTGATGAGTTTGTCGCTGAGAAATATATCCACCTGTTGAAACATCGAGTGCAGCCAGAGATTCGTCGGGCCCACCGTTGCTTGGTCGGCGATTCTGGTGCCATCTCCATTGACGATCTTGGCTTTCACATACAAGTATGTATGGGCTAAATCCACATAGGTCGTATCCGCATTACTGATGGTGAACTCGATGGGCCGTGTTGCGTTGATGCTGGACAGCGGGAGATGCTCCACCCATAATCCTTGTTCGGCACTGGTCTGTGTGGGCGGGACGGCCCACAAATCAAATTCACTGTTGGTGGAGGGGCAGGACTCGGCGTGGATCAAGGACATGTTTTAAGAAAAGATATCCCGGGTCCTCGATGTGCGTCGTCGCTGGGTCGGTCGTCGACTGGTGCGTGGTCTCGGTGGTGCAGGTCTTTTATTCCCTACGGTGCGTTGTGCTTTGGCCACCAAGACGCATCCCGCTTCTTTGGCCCGCCGTTTCAAGGCTTCTTTGGGTGCCGTACCCTCCAAGACATCACCGGCCACTTGCAGTCCACTGCGTACCGCTTGTTTGCCGATTGCTTTCACCCCACGCGTCACCAAGGGCAGGAACGTTTTGACGATGCTCCCGAGTATGTTCCCCAGTCCATGTCCACGTTGCATCCGTGCACCACTAAACACCGGAAAGCCACCCCCGGCATGTTGGGCATAATAGTCCATATAGCTGCGTGCATCGCACTCGTAAGGCACCTTCATTATACAAAGTGGGGAGCACGTGCTTGTCGAAAATGAAGTGTCAGCATCACTTTCCCGCTTTCGAATGCCACCGGTCGTCCCGTGTCATCTCTTATATCCACCGTGATCGTGTTGATGTGGGTTTGTCGTACGGGCAGGTAGGGCGGGCCGGGGCGGGCCGGGGCGGACCGGGCCGGGCCGGGAAAGTTAAAGGTAGTGTTTGAGCATTCTGAAAAAACCCGGAAGTGACGTCACACACACTTGCGCAGACCCACCAAACCACGTGAATGTTAGTCCAGGTGGATGCTCCCCCACCTAGGATTCACATGGATACCTCACTCGAACCAATAGGCCCATGAGGGGCTCGCCTAGACCCCCAAAACGTCTATTTCCATACCCTTGGGCTACTGCGCATGCGCAGAATGAACTGAAGCCCAGAACAGGAGGGCTTGTAAACTTAAGCCCAGAACAGCGGGCTTGTGTACATTGAAAGAACTTAAGCCCAGAACGGGGCTTGTACATTGAAATGATGGGCGGCCCAGTCATATACGAGTACATCGCGGTCCTCGGGCTTGGGGTACTCGTCAAACATCTGTACGATGGTAGATAAGGGTCTTCCCCGGCATCGATGGTACAGGTAAAACAAGCAATATTGTCCGCACACGCTACTGGCCAGGCTTTGCAACGTTTGACTGTTCCAACACCACGTCTCTGTGCCTTGATCCATGAAGTCTGTTAAATCGGGATGGAGGGGTGGCAGGCGGTAGGGGTCAAAGTATTCGCCCTGCTGTTCTGTCACGTATACGCCCACCCAATGTTCACCGGGCCGATCCATCGGGTCCGTGTTGAGAACGTAAGCAGCAGGATACATACGGTCTAATGGGAACACATCTCGGCCGAACACCCCTTGAAAGACCATACGTGTCTCTGGGTCATTCTCCAGCACGGTGGTTATCTGGTCTGTATCCATGTTAGGTGGAGAAGTCACACAGCACGTTACGCGCCTTGTCCACTTGAATGATGCTGTCAAACTCGGCGTAGCAGATCACATTGACGGTGCTCCGGAGGGCTCATTGAAAGTGGATTTCCAACCGTAAATTGCCTTGCTTGGCGAGGGCCAGCTGATGGTCGTTCTCTAAGGTAGGGGTCAAATCGAAACAGAACAACGTGTATCCGTTCCCGTAGTCCACCCGACTGATGAAATTCCCTTCGTCCTGGTTGATTTGACCGGTGGCTGTAAACAGGCTCTGATAGGCTCGAATAAAATTCGCGCGCCCAAAGTTCGGGGTTAAGGCCGTGGCTGGCACCTGTTGTCCATCCACATGCAGGGCCACAAAATTGATGCCGAAATGTTTAAAGTCAAACGGATTCTCTGGGTAGGCTCCACTGAAACTGGTATTTTCCACACAGGCCAGGATCAATCGCTTGGGTAGTTCCCCCAGGAACTGGTTGTCTTTGTTGGCGCTCATATTTCCAGCAGACACAGAGAACACTTTGGTTTGTACACGTCGGATAGGGTACAGGCCTGGTTTTGTTTCCAAGGCTTTCATGTGCCCCAATTGAACGGCTGGATTCGGTTTCACTTTTCGCACATACAGGATTGCGTCTTCGATGACAATCTTATAGTCAGCTGCATGCGCCTCTACGTTAGTGGCCATCAAGGCGAAGGTCGGAGGCGCTCGTATCAGCCGGATTCTGATGGGGATCTTGTTCAAGAGGTATCGGTCTTGCATGAACATGTCTGCGTGCAGTCGACCTATGAGATCCACCGCGACGCCGTTCGCGGTCAAAGCCTTCCGTTTGCTATATCCCGTATTGTCGTTCTCTGCGCCCATGTGCTCGGCTTTTTCCTGGTAGAATAAAGCGGCTGTCAGTTGAGATTTTTTAGCCTCTCGCCCATGCGACAACAGCGTCTCGATGTAGGCTCGATAGGGGTACGTGTTGGTCGAGTCACTGATGAGTTTGTCGCTGAGAAATATATCCACCTGTTGAAACATCGAGTGCAGCCAGAGATTCGTCGGGCCCACCGTTGCTTGGTCGGCGATTCTGGTGCCATCTCCATTGACGATCTTGGCTTTCACATACAAGTAGGTATGGGCTAAATCCACATAGGTCGTATCCGCATTACTGATGGTGAACTCGATGGGCCCTGTTGCGTTGATGCTGAACAGCGGGAGATGCTCCACCCATAATCCTTGTTCGGCACTGGTCTGTGTGGGCGGGACGGTCCACAAATCAAATTCACTGTTGGTGGAGGGGCAGGACTCGGCGTGGATCAAGGTTTTAAGAAAAGATATCCCGGGTCTTCGAAGTGCGTCGTCGCTGGGTCGGTCGTCGACTGGTGCGTGGTCTCGGTGGTGCAGGTCTTTTATTCCCTATGGTGCGTTGTGCTTTGGCCACCAAGACGCCTCCCGCTTCTTTGGCCCGCCGTTTCAAGGCTTCTTTGGGTGCCGTACCCCCCAAGACATCACCGGCCACTTGCAGTCCACTGCGTACCGCTTGTTTGCCGATTGCTTTCACCCCACGCGTCACCAAGGGCAGGAACGTTTTGACGATGCTCCCGAGTATGTTCCTCAGTCCATGTCCACGTTGCATGCGTGCACCACTAAACACCGGAAAGCCACCCCCGGCCTGTTGGGCATAATAGTCCATATAGCTGCGTGCATCACACTCGTAAGGCACCTTCATTATACAAAGTGGGGAGCACGTGCTTGTCGAAAATGAAGTGTCAGCATCACTTTCCCGCGTTCGACTGGCACCGGTCGTCCCGTGTCATCTCTTATATCCACCGTGATCGTGTTGATGTGGGTTTGTCGTACGGGCAGGTAGAGCATGTGGGTGAAACTGTGGGTGACTTGATCTCCATACAAGTTTTTAATGGGCACCACCCGTAACAGAGGTGTGTTGATATCGCCCACGATGTGGCTGTCCACCACGTCCGAGTAGACGTAGAGTCCGTACATACCCGACTTCATATCCATCGGGATCTCGCCTTGGTGGGCGGTGGGACCAGCGAACGTCCGTAGATCGAAGCCCAGCATTTGCTGTAGGATAGGACTCAGTACGACACTCGCGTTGGCGATGACGATAAGCTCTGCCTTGTCGGTGTGTGCGTTGTAATCGAAGTTCACGTGATTCTTGAAGGGATAGGCTTTGATGGGTTTTGAAGTATTTGTGACCTCGCGTAGAGCCTTATAATGCAACAGTCTTGACAGCCCACCCATGAACTCCTTGGTAGTATCGTATTGGCGTTCGGGGAGGGTGAGTCGGGTGTCTTTTCCTTCGTAGGTCACCTCGTACCACACTTCATTGGCTCGCACGTTGTACCACGAGTAAGGGTATTGGATATCCACGAGGCCACATTCCCATCGTCCAGGTAAATGCAACGGTTGCGGTAACTGGGTCACGTACTTGGCCACGGTGTTGTCAGGAAACACATCCAGCGAACTGTTACTGGGTAGGGTGAGGTAAAACATGGCGACTGAGCTGTCCTGCTGCTGCTGTTGGTTTTAATAGGTGTTCCAGGCCTTGGGTGGTTGTGTCCGGCGTCGTGTTCGTCGCGTTGACTTGCTACGTGTCACGGCTCTGGAGATGTGGGGTGTCCTGATCAAGGGTGGTTTTTTAAAGGTCTGAAAAGAAGGTGCCCGTTGTGGTGGTGGAGTTTTGGGGGGTGACTCCGGTTCCCAGTCGGATTCCCAAGAAGGTAGTGGGCCACTCGGCGATTGCTGGGTTCGCTGCATAAAGGCCTAGCGGTGGGGGTTCCCCACCAATTCCTGTGGCACATGCATGTCTTTCAAGCCTTGAGCGAAGACCTCCCATCCTCGAGGATCCGTGTGCGACCTGCGTTTACGCATCAGGTCATTCACTAAATCCGTCATGTGGGTCCCGCGAACCACCTGATTCTGTACCAGGAGTTCGCCTTTATCATTCCAAGTCATGTTAGGATTCTGTTTCATCCGTTGTAATACCAGGCCAGCTTGTTTCTTGAACGATGCAGGTACACTCTTCAGCACTTCGTCTTCCACCCACTGTGGGGCTGTGGGTGGTACCCCTGGTAATGGCGGCTGTTGGAGCGGTGCTGAGGTCGGCGGTGTGTCACGTGGTGGTGGTGGTGGTGGGGGGTAGAGAGGGTTTTGTATTGGTCCATGAACGTCATGTACCGTTGAAGCGTCTCATTGTACCGTTGTACTTTCTCACTGTCGCTTAACCCCGGTCTCTGTAAGATCTGTTGCATCTCTCCATCGAGGGTGTTTGTGGTCTTCCCCGTAGGTGGGACAGGGTAGGGCGATTGGAGGTTTTGAAGGAACCGTGGTTCGACGAGGACCATTTTTTTCGTGTGGTTCATTGTCGGCCGAAGAGTCCACCCAATACTGGATCCAACACGGAAGCGGCCAACGATGCTAAGATGGCCCCGAGAAAGCCGCCTTTCTGTAACACCTTTTTCATTTGTGCTTGTGGGACCCGCTTCTGGACTAGGGTTCGGAGACCTGTCCTATGCTTGGCCAACTTGGTCTTCTGAGCCGGAGTCAGTGGTACGTTGCCTTTTAACAGGTTGTACCCGATCTCGCACAGACAGCGTACAAGGTCAGGGTCCGCACCGCGTACAATGGTTCGGACCAACTCGGGTGGGGCCGTCTTCAATACACGGAGCGTCGGGGCGTGCTTCCGTACTCGCGCAGACATCATGTACAACTAATGCCAGAACCCACAACTCTGCCCTTTTTATCCACCTCAGAGAACAGAGACAAAGTCAACCATGCTGTGGTATTCATTCTTTTTATTATCTCCATCATCAAACACACACACTCCAGCTGGGGGCGCCACTGTGGGTGTGTTTACATTATTTTTGCAAGTACACGTGGTGGGTCTCTCCGGGAAAGATGCCGGTCCGTAGTCGAAGGTGGTCGGGGGTGGCTTGCTTGAGGTCGAAGAGCATATACCCGTGCTGAGGGGTTGTGGCATCTTTAAAGGCTTCCAACGCAAACGGTGTGCGGCCGGGATATATCTGTCTCGCCAGGTGCAGCAGTTGAGTGGTATCTCTCGGGTTTTTGAAGACCACCAGGTAGTGGGCATTTAAGCTGATGTTCCGATGTTCTTTGTTTTTACTGAACAGATTCTGCACAATGTAGATGATGCTGAACCGTCGATGATGGCTGCCTTTGGTAAAGAGTTGGGTGACCCGCGCATCCGTCTCCGCCATGAGATCATCCAGAACCACCAAGGTGTCGGGTTCCAAATCGGCCAGGTTGGGTAGGCCTTCCACGAACGTGATGTGGGGCATTGCTGCATACGCTTCCTGCCATTCTCCGTAACACCACACGACTCGGGCAATGGGTGGGGTGATCATGCTGTCGGCGTGTTGAAGGAGCTTCCGGACGAAGTGCGTTTTGCCGGAGCCCGTCGGTCCTGCGATGAGACACGTGAAGGGATGCTGCCACCGAGGGCCCATGGTTCGAGGTGTATCCGTTGTCGTGGTAACCCGCTCTTGTAAATTTCGTACGAGTGAACTGGAGTGGTGGGTACAACGTCGGTCGTCGCTGTCTGTTCACTGCGAGTGATGATGGGGGTGGGTACAACGTCGGTCGTCGTTGTCTGTTCACTGTGAGGAATGAAATCCGGTGGGTTTTCAGACGTACTGGGTGTACTTGGAGTAGATGTTGAGCTTGGTGTGGAGCTCGACGTGGCTTGTACACAGGGTGTGGTGGTGACTGGGCTCGATACGGGGTTGACTGGTGCTATCTGTAGACTGGTTTCACTGATGGCTGGTGTTCTCAGTTGGTTAAGTAGCCTGCTGACATAGGCTACGTCGTAAAACACACATCCGTACAACACACTCAGCAGGGTTAGCAGTATCACCACAAAGCCCACTTGCGCTTTGCGCGTTTTGGGAGACGCTGTGTTCAGAGACAGCTGCTGTTTGTCCATAGCACCGTGGTCGAACGTGGAATGAAGGATGACGGTAGTGGTGTCTGCCTTTATAGTCGTTTCACCTGGTTGGCAGCGACCCAGGAATTGAAGGAACTGGGCCAGCCTTGCCATTTGACGAAATGAAACAGTTTGCCACGTCGACGTTCCGTTTTCAAAATCTGCTCCACCGTGAAGTAGTCTTGCTGTGTTTTTACGACAGGCTGTAATTCCATCTCGTAAAACGTCCCCAGCAACGGTTCCCCTTGAAGATCTTCCAGTTCATAGACTCGCTGCTGTTGGGCTAGGCGCCGTTTAATCAGGAAGTGCTCATCGCTCCAGTTGGGCAAGTAACTTTTCTCGAACTTGCCCTTGACTTTACTGATCCGTACAGGGTCCCCGACCTTGTACACCGCCTTCGGCGTTCGCTGCGATGGCCTGGGGTACAAGACACGCCGGACTTGGGCTTCATTGCGTTGGGTCACGGTAATGGGGGCTCTCTCTATACTCCGATGATAGGCTCGATTGTAACCACTCACAAGTTTCGGGAGAACATCGATGTACCGCCTTGTATTCTTATAGGTGAAATATTTATACATGCGGCCTTTGAATGTCCTGTTGAACCTTTCCACCACGGAAGCCTTGGTCTCGTTGTACGTATGGAAGAAAAACACCTTCTGGGCTTTCAGAAACTGTTGGAACGGTCTGTTGAGGAATTCCGTGCCTTCGTCGGTTTGCAAATACAAAGGTTTGCGCCCGGTCTTTAAGACATCTTTGAACGCCGCTATGAGATTCGCCCCCGTTTTCGTCCGGATGGGTACCACCCACGCATACTTGGATAGGATGTCGATGCACGTCAAGATATACCGATTCCCATCGTTGTGTTTGCCAAAGGCGCTCATATCGACCAAATCCGCTTGCCACTGGGCATCTATTCCTCCCACGATGACCCGGTTCCGTAGAAAATGGCGACGGACAGCTCGATGTAAGGTATAGGTGTCTTATTTTCTTAACCAATCAGGGATTTGGGCACGTTGTATCCCCTGGGGTTTGGCCGCTCGATAGAGAGCCGACAATGCACTATAGGCCGCCGGACTGTCGGGACTGTAGTATAAGTTATCCAACATCTTCTCCCAGCGCTTCATGGTGACAAATGATGATGGACCCTGGCTCTATCGTTTATTTATAACGGGTATATCTTGGGCCGGAGTTTCTTTCTGATTTTCTTCGTGGGCTTCCACAGTATCCATGGTAAAGGACCAGTCCAACTCGTCTGATGACCGCTTGATAAGCACTTGATCCACATCTACCACGGCATCTTCCAATGCAGACCATAGATCAGGGTGAAGGGTAAAATGCACTGTGCCTCCATCTAGCCGAGCCAATTGAGCAAAGAAAGGGCCGCGTCGGATGTACACATCGTGACACAAGTGGATGAGGTCGCCGTCCAGTTCACCAGACAACACCCGTTTGAATTTGGTCCAGCCCTCCCGGGACAGACGAATGTGAGCCGGGCACGGTTGTGTAGGGTCCGCATCACAGATGTCTCCCACCTCCTCCATGATATCGACCATATCCGCATACACGTGCAGGAAAACCTCGGCGGTTAAGCTGAGATACGCCAGTATTATATGCTCCGTCATGGTCAGTACGTGAATGGTACCAGATTTGACTGTCTCTCGTATTTATAGGGAGAACCCCGTGAGATCAAAGGATCAGGTGGTCATGTCACTGGGCTGACTGAGTCTAGCCGGGTAATCAATGGCATCGTCGTCGGGTTCATGGCTAGACAGTTGTTCATTGGGTTCTGCCGCTGCTTCTCTCAGGGCACGAGCCCACTCCAACTCGTCTGATGACCGCTCGTCCGGTGTAAACAGCTGGTCCACGATAGGCACCACTTTCTCGAAGGCTGTCCACAGATCGGGGTCTAGGGTGAAGCTTCGCGTAGGGTCTTGGTAGCGGCCCAGGCGTGGGAAGAAGGGTCCACGGTATACGTAGATGGCATTGTCTATGTGGATGAGGTGTCCGTCGAGCTCGCCGTTCAACACCCGTTTAAATTTGGTCCAGCCGTCACGGTGTAGCGTAACCGTATTCGATACGGTCTCAGCGGGCGACCAGCAAACATCTCCACGGTCTTCCACGAGGGTGACTTTATCTTCATAGACGTGTAACCCCACCCGGGGTGTAAGGGGAAGGATGGCTCGTAGGACGGGTGACATGCTTGATCCAATGACGAACGGTGAATGACACACACTCTGTCTGACCCTAGTATTTATAGTCAGGTGCCACTGTCAATGCCACAGCGCCAGGGTCAATAGGGCACAGACCATGACTAGGCCAACCAGCCGTCGCTGGTTCCGGCGTGAGCGCTCGTGGTCCATAGCCCGAGCATCAAGGATGGCTGTCATAGTCCAGTAGTGGTGAGTGATGGCACACCTCTCCATCGAGTGCACTCTGTCGAGGACCGCTTCTGTGAACTCGTTCAGGATCTGGCGTCGCCCCTCGTTGTCGTCGCCATCTGCAAACATGGACCGGACCACTGCTCGGTAACCCGTGAGTGAATTAACCACGGTGGCATGCTGTAAAATGCGAGTCACATAGGGCTGGATATCCGCCATGGCTCTGCAACCGTAGAAATGAAGGTGTGGGATCCAGAGGAACGTGTTTTATAGACCATGTCACACATGCGCGCCTAGATGTAGCTCTACGGGTGTTCTCCGTGATACGTACTATTCTGATGGGTTAGTCCAAAAAAGAGAGCAACAACAACACAGATTACAGATCAATCCTTTTATTATGCGTGAATAACCTGCGAACATCATAGGAATGCATGTACTGACCTGTCTGTGGTGGGTTTCCACAATGGCGTTCACCTTCGTGTCTTTTCGGTAAAGTCCTGTCTTTTCGGTAAAGTCCGCGTCTTTTCGGATCGGTGACGTCCTTGTCTATCATCCGGGCACTTCGCGTCTGCGCCTGCATTGGGGTATGTATGAGGGTCTTCATGCGCGCGCGCGCAATGCGGCTCAGTCGTACACCAGTACACCAGTCTTGATCCTCGACTTGGGGTAGAGTGTGCTAAAAATAGATTACCAGCTAGCGTGCTATAAAAGGGAAGCGGCCTTGCCGTTTCATCAGACATTCTGTCAACCATCAAGATGTTCACTTGCACAACTTGCCAGAAGCAGTTTACTCGTCTAGATAATTTACGACGCCATGAGGCCTCCACCCACAACGATGCACGATATACTTGTATAACCTGCGCAGGGTCATTTAATCGGGAGGATCAGTTACTGCGCCACGAACGTTCAATTCATGGGCCACCCAAGCGTCCATGCGAGGATGGTGGTCAACTCTTCAAACGACGCAGTCAGTTGCTGCGACACCAACGGTTGATTCATGCCCCGGTACCATGGCATGAGCGACAACTTCCTACTGAAAAGGAGCCGCGGAAGGTCAGACCCAGTGAAGATAAGCCCGGGGAGACGAACGCCACTGGTGATGCGATGAAGGAGAGCCCGCCTATACCCACAGTTCAGAAGAGCCTGGATATCCAGCCGGACCCCAGCGTTACGGTTTCGAGTCATACGCCTGACAACATCGAACATTTTCTGGGCGATTCCACCAAGATGTTCACTTGCACAACTTGCCAGAAGCAGTTTACTCGTCTAGATAATTTACGACGCCACGAGGCCTCCACCCACAACGATGCACGGTATACTTGTATAACCTGCGCACGGTCATTTAATCGGGAGGATCAGTTACTGCGCCACGAACGTTCAATTCATGGGCCACCCAAGCGTCCATGCGAGGATTGTGGTCAACTCTTCAAACGACGCAGTCAGTTGCTGCGACACCAACGGTTGATTCATGCCCCGGTACCATGGCATAAGCGACAACTTCCTACTGAAGAGGAGCCGCGGAAGGTCAGACCCAGTAAAGATAAGCCCGGGGAGACGAACGCCACTGGTGATGCGATGAAGGAGAGCCCGCCTATACCCACAGTTCAGAAGAGCCTGGATATCCAGCCGGATCCCAGCGTTACGGTTTCGAGTCATACGCCTGACAACATCGAACATTTTCTGGGCGATCTCTTACAGGACAACCATCCAGTGAGTGACATCGATCGGCGCCATTGATCCATGACACGGCACTGTTTCCACCCTCATGGCCCTATTCAAGATATTTACAATTTTCCACTGACCAACCGCACCCGTCTACGCAGCTACGTGGAAGCCATCTTCAAAGATCAAACTACGGCCTTCAAATTGAATGTCGCTTTCGGGTACATCTTACGTCACAAAAAGACGGGCCAGTTACGGTATTATTATCCCGGCAATAATATCTATGTGTCTGACCAGCCGTTCACAATTATTAACCGGAGGTGACTAGAGACGATGCTGGAGATACTGGACACCGTTGATGCCTTGAGATGGGCACATCGTCAACGCCCCAACATACAATGGGTGGTAGAGAGGGTAACCAATGTCACGTTTTTCCTTACCAAGCTGACCGACCACCGCCATCGGTTGAATGCGTCACTCGCGCACTGATGAATACCATAACATGCCGCACATACTCTCTATGTCTACATGCTGATCGTTGACTTGAGCTCAGTAAACACTTGTACCTAATGTGACGGGGCTTTAAATAATAAAACATGGTGTTTGATATTTCAATTTGTTTTGCTGTGAACATACTAAACATACCCAGGGCGGCTCCCCCAGCCTGGGTATGATGTAACATTGGGGATAATAAACTATATAAACATTGCTGAACTTGTTGTTATTCACGAAAACCGCTATCCGATTGTATAATACAGAATAAATAACGTATACGACTCCATCGGACCCATGGGCCACCGCGCATGCGCAGAATGCCGATATTGCAACCCCACACCCAGCCCATCAGATGCCCCTTCACGAATGCTTCACTTTGATACCTCACTCGACCCCACTGGACCATTAGGGACTCCCCTAGCTCCAAAACGGCTATTTTCATACACTTGGGCCACCGCGCATGCGCAGAATGCCGATATTTCAACCCCACACCCAGCCCATCAGATGCCCCTTCACGAATGCTTCACTTTGATACCTCACTCGACCCCATCGGATCATTTTATCTAGGGACTACTTTTTCTCCGCGGAAGCTTTTTTCCGCGACCGCATCACCGCCAGGACCGCATCACCGCGGAGGAATACATTCCCTGCAACAATTGGAACTCTCCTGTGTTGGAGGTAGCTTTTTGGTCATTCTGCCGGAACTATAGTGCACTTGACCTCTCCTCCTCAAACCCTCCCCAAATGACCTCTACATCCGGGTGAAAGTTGACCTTAAATCATCTTTCTATACTACTAACGTACAAGCTGTCAGGCCGCTGTCCCTGTCGGCAGAAGTCCTTGCCAACTAGAGATTAACTTCGACCTGTCACCTTGTCTGGATCGAGAAAGTAGCAGAGTATAGAGACAACCAAGGCTGATATAGAGTCAATTAATGTGCAATAATATTCAGTTAAATGGACAGGATGATCGTGAGTAAAGATGTAAATATGTACAGTTATCATATACACGCGCCGCGTAAAGGGCGGCCTGGTTGCTGGCCCTTCCCACACCGTAGGTGATCGTAGGGGCGGCCTGGCTGCTGGCCCCTCTCTTGGTATGGAATGTCGTTGGAGCGAGGCCAAGGATAGCGGCTCGACGTCTTTCCTTCTCACGGCTGTTGGAGCGAGGCTATGGATATAGCGGCTATTTTCTCTGTAAGGTAGGTATATCGTCCCCAGAAAACATCGTGGCTTCCCACCGTGGATATGACCGTCTTCCCTTTACAGGTACGTATGGTTCTAGAGATTGCTCCGTCTTTCCACCGTGGATAGGTCTGCATCTCCTTGTGAGAAATCCCCTCTACAGGGAGATTCGTCCTCCCACCGTGGATATGTCCGTTCTTCCACAGTTGTAACCCGTCTTGCGAGGATGCTCCCGTATCGTCTTCCCTCCAAGGTAAGTATATCTTCCCCAGAAAGTTCCCTGAATGTGTCGTGGCTTCTCACCGTGGATATGACCGTCTTTCCCTCGCAGGTACGTATTTTCCTAGCGGTAGACTCGTCTTCCCGCCTTGGATACGTCTGTTTACTTTGTAGGTACGTATTCCCTTCTGCAGGTCGGTTCGTCTCCCCACCGTGGATACGTGTCTTCACCTGGTTTGTACGTATCGGCGATGCCACTTCTTCCGTGTGATTATTATCTCACCCTACGTTCGTCCAATAACCGTGAACTCGGCTGACTTCTATCCAGGCGTAGTCTAGCTAGCGAGGATCCTCTCCTCAGGACGTGTCCGGCTAGATGATGTGGTCTAATATTACGTCTCTGGCAGCGAATCTGTCTGTAACAGTTTTGTGATGCTGCTTCGGTGGCGCGCTCATAGGCACCGTAAACGGCCCAGACTGAGATACTCACGACGACCGATAAAACAGACTTCCTTCGATAGACTTCCTTCAACGTCTCAGATCACATCAAATTGCCCTGTTTCCCCTCACAGGTTGGTACCAGTTTTCTGTCACCCGTTTCACGGTGAAAACGCTCTCAGACAGCGTTATGCCTCTCCGTCGTGAACGCTTCAGGGCCCCAACACATAAGCTGGCATGTGAGAGTGACTTCTTCCTTCGAGCTCCAATCAGGTAGATACAGTTGGATCCTAGGTATCGCCAGTGAGGTATAGTGCTTCCATGTATCAGCAGCCCAATTCCATAACCCTTGAAATATTACCAGTCGCCCGAACGCAGCCCAGCATTCCCCGACAACACTGCTGCTCAATACCCTTCACTAATACAACAGACACTGGACTTCCTATGTTCCCTCTTCTTCGTACAGGCACCGTCCACCGATTACACGTCTCCGCATGCAATACACTGTTCAGTCTATTAGCCCAATAGAAGACTGTAGTTACCTGGTTGCAGTTCAGATCAAAAGTGATTTTCATGCCTGATCTCCGTCTTTTATACACATCAGGCCACGTACATGTAACGTCTAGTTGCCCGTATGAAACCTCACACTTTCCCGCAGCGCCATCTGCACTATCCAGTCAAAGACAACTCACACCATTGTACAGTTTAGGAACTCCAACCGTTATCACAAAGCAGACTTTGTGGGAAATTCCCGACTTCTAGTTTCACTTTCGTTACCGCTAATCATATCGCTGTGCATTGTTCGCAGTTTCTTTGTCAAAGGGAACATTATGCAGTAATCTCCGTTGATATCACAGACCAAGAATGGACATAAATACTGGACGGTAAGTTCATTCAGTCAGATATCCGTCGTATACCCGTATTTATGTTGAGCGTTGTGGCATCATGTAGACCCCGATTTTCGTCATATTTCCGGGTTGGCGTGCACTCTTCGTTCCATTCTTGCGCTTCGGTACGGGCTTGTTTTTAGTCCTGATTTAACTTTTAGGGGATACCAAAATTCGTTACAAATACATTGAGATGAATATAATTATACATTACGGTAAGACAAGACAATTGAGTCAATCAGGGGAATCGGTTCTCCAATTTCTAGCTATAATGGTCTGTTTATTTATTTATTTATTTATTTATTTATTTTTTATTTCAGGCGATGTGAATGGTCACATAGAACACTGTTCCGCTGTGTGTTTAAGTCTACGGTTAATGTTGACAGTTTTGGTTGGTAATTATCGCTTTTTGGCCGATCTACAATTTATTCTCAAAATTGAATTGATTGCTACACGCCGAGTGATAATTCACTTCGTCCAACATGGACAATAGTCTCACAGGAATTACCAATAGCACCATATCAGTTAATAACTTCGTCAATTAGAAGGGACAGTAACAGCTTTGCAGCAGGACTACAGACTTATGACACGTAGAGTATTATTACACGCGACTCAGTTTAGTGCCAGCCAAGTTTCCCACTTCCTACAGTACATAACACAACCAAATATCAAGGATAGATGTCTTGTAGTCCTAGATATGTAAATGTCCTCATCATGAAATGAAGGTCCTTAACATTTCGGGGCTACAATAATTACGGACTGAAATGCAGTTTCATGTGAATGCCTACTTGGCCAGGTCTGTGGTTTCACGGCCTCTTAGAGCCACGGTAGACAATCGAGTTCTTATCTGCTTGAGTTGACCGATCATTATGGTTGACAATCCCCTTCAAGAGAATATATACGTTGAAACACTCTTTAAGCTCTTTTTAGAAAACTAATGGTTTTAGAAAACTGCTGGATATTATTAGACCGATATAACCATCGAAAGCTTCAACAGCGGCGAGGCATCATCTGCTGGCGAAATACGAGTTTCCGAGGACAAATTTTAATTTAATTTTCCATTTTAATCCTACCAGGCCCTGGGGGGACAAAATGCACCCCCCCCCCCCCCCAACATTCTGCGCTATCTCCGGAACGACGAAAAATGGAGAGTTGAAACTCCGTGACTTTATAGTTTATTGGGGTCATTTTGAGCCTATTTGCATAACCCTCGAGCAGAGAATCATGGGTAAATTTAAGATGGCGGTCACGTGGGGTACCAGAAAAGTTATGTTTTCGTCATATTTCTTCTACATTTCTGCTTTTCCGCGATGAAAATTAGACAAAAACTATTTTAGTTCACATCACATTAATATTTACTAATTTTACCGTGCAGTTTTTGCGGAGAAACTGCATAAATAAACAAGAGATCCTGAAGGATCTTGGCGCCCACCATTGTCTGATAATTGTAAGCTAATGACAAGAGGATCTTTTTGTCCATTGTTACTAAGAACAAACGATTGATTTGTAATTTTGTTTGCAGAATTTCGAATTTGAGCGAAAAAGATCGAAAAAGGGACACTGGAAGACATCAAGATATTATCTATCTAAGGTTCAGGAGTTTCAAGATTTTTAGAAACTGTACTTGATGTCGGTTGTTATAGTACAAGTGAAATGAGCAAAGTTAGTCTGAAAGTGAATGTCCGGAGGATCCTTCGTCTTTATTTTGTAGTATTTTTGTTTTGCACGTGTCATCATTGGGTACTGGAAGCGAAGACTAATCTCTCTGACACTTTGGCATGAGCCCTGATTATCTCCCTTGGATCGAAACACGCAGTAGTCTACAGTTGTCGAGTTGTGACGTTGTTTCACAAGAGTGACGTCCCTTCGGCAGACAAAACGGCGGGGCAGTTCATTTGCAACAGCATGGACTAAAGTAAAGTGATTTAACATTTGAAGAAATACATTTTAATTCGGAATCATTTGAACTCCTTGATATAGAAGGTGAAAGTATGGATATTCTCTATAGTCAATATATAGAATATGCCTCATCGTTTGATAAGCCGACTATTGTGATGTAACGTCACAACTCGGGAATACAGTATTAATTTGAAGCGTAACTTGGATTTTCGAATCTGACCAAAAAGGTATCTTCCACAACTGGACCACAAGAGGAACCTGGGTACCAATTTGAGAAAGATCCAGGCAGTATTTCCTGAGAAATGACTATAAAGTTTCATGGGAAAATCCAAGATGGCTGCCTGGTGGCCATATTGGATTTTCGAATCGGACCAGAAAAGGTATCTTGCACAACTAGACCCCAAGGGTAACCTGTGTACCAAATTTGAGAAAGGTCCAAGCAGTACTTCCTGAGAATTCACGATAACAAAGTTTCATCGGGAAATCCAAGATGACTGCCTGGTGGCCATATTGGATTTTCAAATCGGACCAGAAAAGGTATCTTAAACAACTAGACCCCAAGGGGAACCTGTGTACCAAATTTGGGAAAGATCCATGCAGTAGTTCCTAAGAATCGCGATAACAAACTTTCATGGGGAAATCCAAGATGGCCACCTTGTAGCCATATTGGATTTTCGAATCGGACCAGAAAATGTATCTCGCACAACTAGACCCCAAGGGGAACCTGTGTACCAAATTTGAGAAAGATCCACGCAGTAGTTCCTGAGAAATCGCGATAACAAAGTTTCCTGGGGGAAACTAAGATGGCCTCCTGGTGGCCATATTGGATTTTAAAATCGGACAGAAAAGGTGTCTTGCACAACTAGACCTCAAGGAAAACCTGTGTACCAAATTTGAGAAAGATCCATGTAGTACTTACTGAGAAAT
The DNA here is from genome assembly GCA_036873755.1 of Hanleya hanleyi. Classification (NCBI taxonomy): domain Eukaryota; kingdom Metazoa; phylum Mollusca; class Polyplacophora; order Lepidopleurida; family Hanleyidae; genus Hanleya; species Hanleya hanleyi. The sequence goes on from JAVTVY010038725.1 coordinate 115,413, forward strand.
GACGATAACAATGTTTCATGGGGAAATCCAAGATGGCTGCCTATTGGCCAAATTGGATTTTCGAATCGGACCAAAAAAGGTATCTTGCACAACTAGACCCCAAGGGGAACCTGTGTACTAAATTTGAGAAAGATCCATGCAGTAGTTCCTGAGAAAGCGCGGTAACAAAGTTTCATGGGGAAATCCAAGATGGCCGCCTTGTGGCCATATTGGATTTTCGAATCGGAACAAAAGAGGTATCTCGCAGAACTAGACCCCAAGGGGAACCTGTGTACCAAATTTGAGAAAGATCCATACGGTAGTTCCTGAGAAATCGCGGTAACAAAGTTTCATGGGAAAATCCAAGATGGTCGCCTTATGGCCATGTTGGATTTTCGAATCGGACCAAAAAGGTATCTTGCACAACTAGACCCCAAGGGGAACCTGTGTACCAAATCTGAGAAAGATCCATACGGTAGTTCCTGAGAAATCGCGGTAACAAAGTTTCATGGGGAAATCCAAGATGGCCGCCTTGTGGCCATATTGGATTTTCGAATCGGACCAAAAAAGGTATCTTGCACAACTAGACCCCAAGGGGAACCTGTGTACCAAATGTGAGAAAGATCCATGAAGTAGTTCCTGAGAAATCGCGGTAACAAGAATTGTTTACGGACGGACTGACTGACGACAGACGGACGGACGGACTGACGACGGACGGACGACGGACCACGGACGAAAAGTGATTTGAACAGCCCACCATCTGGTGATGGTGGGCTAAAAAATCGGAAAATCTGACCGAAAAATCGATCCAAGAAAATGTCGTTTTGGAAAATGACGTCACTGTGACGTCATCAAAGCGGTCATCTTGGATGTTTTTACATTTTCTGGTAGAGTTTGACCCAAGGGGTTTGTGTGGTAAGTTCCCTAACTCAAGGGATAGGAAAAATAAATGCTCCCCCCCCCCCCAAGGCCTGGACAGGTCCCAAAAAGCCCAGGCCAGATAGGGTTAAAGCTAATGTTTTTTATATAGAAGCGGTTATCGATCACTATTTTGTAATGGTTTGCAGGATTTCCAGGACAATATGCCTATGCCACCCTACTACTAACGTGGTAATGGGCTCTCGCCGTACTAGAATCATATCAGCACTGGGCGTGAAATGATGCATCTTCACAACGTCGTTTCTTTTTCAGCGAAACCTTGACCATCTGGCATAGCAGACCGCGTTCCGCCCACTTTCAGTAGTCATTTCAGTCACGTGATCTCTTGACCTAGAAAAACTGCGCTGATGGGAAAATACGTTGGGGTTTGATTTTCTGTGCAAACTATTCGCTGATACCGAATGTAAAATATTTAAACCAAGCATGCATAACAATAAAATATTAATACATAGATCAGTGAAATTTTATAGAAACCCGTGCGTTTCACCCAATTCGAGTCCTTCGGTGGACAGATGAGGTCGAATACACTGACGTCGCGGACCGCCCTTAAAGTTTCAGTGTTTTCTACATTTGCCTGGATTGTGGGATGTTTGTTGGTAGAATGAATGGGTATATTTTTTCTCCAAACAGATTTTGTTTTAAACTATCTTTCCTTTATATTTATTAATGTTCATGGATGTTGAAAATGTGCGTGTTCATCTGCCACCGGGTATCCCACAAGTTATGGTGTTTTCGAATCTGTTGTCACGGTCGCCGTGGTCGCGGTAAACAAGTGATCTGATTGGGCAATATATCAAGGATGTTGCTTTTGCTGATTGGCTGACATCTACAGCAGTGTTTCGTTGAACACGAAACAGTACCCAAGCGTACCATGGGTATATAGGATAGAGATACCCCTTGTTTTAGCGAGGATGGAAGTGACCAGGCTGCGACTGACAGCATGTGCTTCGGCTCTCCTGAAGGAGTTCATTGCTCATTTTGGAAGCGCTCTGTGAATATATGCTAACCAGGACCCAAGTATTGGGAACTTAGTTTTACGACGGATTTTGGCAATCTAGGTGGGACACAGCATGAAATTGAAACGATGTTCTATGTGAAAATTATTACGATGGTGGACTGAAAATTGGTTAAACTACAAGTTATGCAAATATCAATGATTTTGTCGTGGGTGAGTAGAAAAGGTGATAAAGACCCACACCTAGTTGGAAAACAATCCCTCCTTGCTACTGTTCATGTTCAGGGGAGAATTTATATGTTTCTTTAAATCTGTGCTGAATAGCAGAGATAGGTTTTATTTAATTGTTATTTTGGAAAAATACACTGAACGTTTGGCTACATTCTAGCATATATTTTTACAATGATGAAACAGCTACATACCTCCTTCAAGTACTACGGAATAGCAAGAATATTACGTGTGGCAACGAACTAATTCACTACAAAAACTGTATTATACGTGTAAAGAACGTTATTGAAAATTGAAATTTCCTATCTTTCGAAGAATTCAAAATTGGTAAAGCACTATAAAAAATGTTATAATATTTCCCTGTTATTGAGGCTATTCCTAGATCTTGAATTTCAAATTTTTGTTTACCAAAATAACGTGATAAAAATCAGAGATATTATCATGGAATTATAAGCAAGATGCATGCTATATAAATGTTTGTAAAACACAATTCCAGATTGACATAAATGAGGAACATTGGGAAATTGCAATTAAATGTACACAGGAAGCTAGATTGTGAGTACTACAATGGAAAACATTGCAAATTATTTACCAAACGCAAATTATGTTACAACAAAAAATGTTACAGAGACAAATCAGTGTGAGTAGTGCAAAGTAGTAGATTACATTGAGCAAATCTTGTGCGATTCGTGATATGTGTTTATCTCAGGTACGCTTTTATTGTACCTGTTCATGTGGCAACTTGGATGATATGACCACACGGCCCCTAGCACCGGCTTATGCGGTATTAGATACAAATCTAGAGCTATGACGGAAATGCTCTGACAACTCGTATATTGGTAATTGGTGAGCTGTTTCGCTGTGACAACTCGTACACTGGGGATTGGTGAGCTGTATCGTCGTCAGACGAAAATGACGGAAGTGGGAAGAGGTGCCGACATACTGACAGAGCCACATGACTTCACAGTATAGTATTCCGGTTAACCTATTCTAAAGCACATACCAAGAATCTAACGATTCGTGATATGTGTTGTATCTCAGGTACGCTTTTATTGTACCTGTTCATGTGGCAACTTGGATGATATGACCACACGGCCCCTAGCACCGGCATAAGCGGTATTAGATACAAATCTAGAGGGCTATGATGGAAATGCTCTGACAACTCGCATATTGGTAATTGGTGAGCTGTTTCGCTGTGACAACTCGTACACTGGGGATTGGTGAGCTGTATCGTCGTCAGATGAAAATGACGGCATTTAACACAAAAGACTATAAAGCCAACGTGGAACGGGATTCCAACGTCGTTGTGAGACCTGGCGATGTGGCGATGTTGTTCATAAAGAGTGCAGAAAAGCTTACACTAATCCGAGTGCGATAGGAGGTTTAAAACGGAAACGTGAATCAGAAAGTGCAACAGACTTAAATCGCACGCTTCGTTCGAAGGAATCATTTTCCTACAAGGACAATTGTTTGTTTTGCGCCCTAAGGATTTAGTTAGGGCAGATGCTTTCAAAAGGTCACTGTATTCCTAGAAGAAAATGACGAGGAACAAATGACAATTACTGACCTCATTCAGAAAATGAACGAGTTCCTGGAAGGCTCAAATCTGGAGCCCTATCGTTTCACACATATGAAAGAGAAACTTCTCGGTCATTTCGGAGACAAAATAATTGTAACGAAAATAAATGGTACTAAAAATATAGTGACATTCAGACGCGCAGCCTCCGCTATCCTGAGAGACTTTTATCAGCAGCCGAAGGATAGTGACCCAGAAACTGAGAAGTTGAGATTGATCGAAGCTGCAGCTAATCTTGTCAAGAGTGACATCAAGTTAGTTGTCCAAACCAAAGACATTTATCCAACTAGTCTTTCTGTGTCTTCCATCCCAGAAACATCTAAATTCCTCCCACCGTCTTTGCGCTTATTGCTGAATCGTTTACTTGTTGGGAAGGACAAAGACGAAAAAGTGTGCGCTTCGGGACAAGCCATTATGCAAGCTACACGCCCTAGAATTCTCATTGCTCCCTTGCAATTAGGTCTTGGGGTACAAATTTTGCCTCTAGATTCCTGATTGATATGTTGAATACACATGGATTTTGCAGTTCATATTCTGAAGTTCAGAAGTACGAACGGTGTGCAGCAATGAACCAAGGATTAGAGGTTTATGGATTTAGCCCTGGACAATTTATGCAATATGTTGCAGACAACGTGGATCATGATATAAGAACGCTTGATGGCTGTGGCACATTTCATGGCATGGGGATCATTGCCGTGGTAACACCCAAAAATAATGTGACATCCGTCATAGAGCACGTGTCTGTGAGTGCAGAGGCGATCGCTGCTGTTGGTCGTATCAGTATAAAGCAGTTTGCATCAGATAGTGGCGGACTGGATAGTCTCCGGTAAGGCAATCTGCCAGAAGCACCAAATGGCAAGCATAACTCCTTGATAGATCTTCTTTGGAAGACTCCTCTGTCATTTAGGTCCCCCCGACCAGCATGGGCTGGTTACATGCAGATGATCCACAAAGGGAACCACCTAGGACAGGCATCCGTGATGTTTCTCCCGATGATCGATATGAATTCCAGCGACATGACGTGTGTGGACTCAACAAAACATTTTGTATCAGAACATGCCAAGCGTTATGCAGTAACACCAGTGCTTACCTTTGGCCAGCCTTTGTGGTGGAAGGCAATGTCAATTGTTGAAGGTGCTCGAGAGGGCAGTCCTCGACATTCATTCGTTTTAAGACTCGGTGGGTTTCATACTAAAATGAGCTTTCTGGGTAGCATTGGACACTTGATGTCAGGATCAGGTCTTCAGGATATCCTGGAGGTGATTTTCGCAGGAAACACAGTTTCTCACATTATCAGTGGAAAAGCTATCCGTGGTCACTTTCTTCTCGATTCAGTACTCCACTCGCTTTTACTAAGCAACATGTTTGAAGCAAAGTTGTCTGTGTCAAGTGACATCATTCCACTGGAGCTAGAAGTAATAGCGGACCTCAACGATGATCTGGGTTCCGGTAATGCTACCCTGCAGGAAGTCGAATCTTCTGCTGACTTACAGACCCTACAAAAGCAACTTGAAACGTATTCAGAATCTCTTGAGTCAAAATGCCTCACAGCAAAACTGTGGTTGAACTACATGGAAATGATAAACATCTTGATAGCATTCATACGATCAGAAAGAACCGGGGATTGGTCGCTCAACCTGAGTACACTGCGAAAGATGCTACCATACCTGGCAGCATCTGGCCACAACCTTTACCTCAAATCCTTGCATGTGTACCTCGAGAAGATGATCAAGTTGGAGGACACTCATCCCAATGTGCACAAGCAGTTCACCCAGGGAATGCATGTCGTCAGAAGGAGCGATAGATTTTAGGCCGGGTTGTCCCCAGACCTTGTTATAGAACAGGTGCTCATGAGGAGCCTGAAGACGAGCGGAGGTCTCATGAGAGGGAGGGGTATGACCGAAACCCAGCGACTTGTTTAGTGTCTCTCAAGACCGGCCAGCGCAGAGATGAACATTGCAATGCAGCAGCTGATATCAGTCACATACGAGACGAGTGAACAGCATAAGGATATGTCACAGGCTCGGCAAACAAGGGGCACAGCTGATTCGGAAAAGCTGATGACCTTCATTGATTGGAGATCTCCATTTGACACAGATCCCTCACTTTGGAACATATTCAGTGGCATCGCAGCAGGACCAAAAGTTAACGTTGATCATGCAAAAGAGATTGGAGAGGCGATTCCTAGTGAAATGGTTGGACAACCTGTACTCAAGCATTTTTTCAAGAGGAAAGCACAAGCTATAATAAATTTTGACTCAAAGACAATCAAGATAGGCGAAGACGAAGTCCAGATAGATCCTCTACTTCTATTCCAATGGTTAATCATCTCAGGATCGCAGACAGACACTCTGGCTAATGCTCTCACCTATGAACTTTGTCACTACCCCCAGCATTGTTCGAAGCAAAGGACAGACTCCTAAAAGCTGTGAAACCACAACTAGCTGACGCTATCTGGTCTGAGGTACCACTAGAACCACCACCGACTCAGGACTTCAAATACATACTTGATGGAGGGGCCCTTCTTCATCACATTCCTTGGCAAGTTGGTGACACATATGCCAAGATACTACAGGATTACAACAATTACGTGAACAAGCATATAAGGGAAGTGGGAAGAGGTGCCGACATACTGACAGAGCCACATGACTTCACAGTATAATCTTCCGGTTAACCTATTCTAAAGCAGAACAACCCTTTAATAATGATATATGAATCAGAGCTGAAGCTGATAGTTGTAAACCTAAGTTGTATATCACACAGATATTGTGGAAATAAATGTGGATTTCACAAAACAAAATTGGGGCCACTCTTTTCAGAAACTTACATCGTAATATGTTTCATATAGTTAACCAACTATATGAATGGTTTTGCTGCAATAAACTCTAGCTAAATATTAACAAAACGAAATGCATGCTTTTCAAACCATATCACTCGTTCGCCATATTTTCCCCATCAATTAAAATTAACAACGAAGAGCTAGAATTTGTTGAAAGTTTAAAGTTTCTAGGAGTGTATTTTAATACTAAACTCAACTGGCAAACCCACATCAATAAACTATGTTCTAAACTATCCAGAAACATTGGGGTTATCAATAATATTAAGGAATGTATCAATAGAAATACCCTTACCACCCTATATTACTCATTATTTTACTCCTATGTTACATATTGTAACATAGTATGGGGAAATACTTTCCCAACCCACACTGCTCCTCTCACTATCCTTCAAAAACGCCTTGTTCGCATTATATGTAAAACCTCAAGACTCGCACATACTGGACCTTTATTCGCACAGCTAAATATGCTAACTGTTGATAAAATCAACGATTACACAATTCTACTCTTAACTCATAAAGCCATACACCATTCCCTCTCGTTACCACTACATCTTCAGAACTACTTTACCAGATTACAACATGTTCATAACTATCCTACCCGACAGAACTACATAAACCTCTACAGATCGTTTTTCCGTACTCAATTGTCATTTTATACCGCCAGAATTAAGGGACCTCGAATATGGAACAACCTAACTACTGACCTGAAATGTACAACTTCCATATCATTATTCAAGTCAGGATTAAAATATCTTTTAACTCGTAAGAATTATCCCTAACAACTCTGATAAATTTCAAGATACCGTCAAATTCCACATATTCTAACTTACTCATCTACACTAATGTATACGCATGTAAATGTTGTGATAATACCTGCTCATGTTAATGTAATATGCCACATGTATAGTAGTTACTATAATTATTGTATGCATGTAATATTATCTTTGTATATATGTTACATTAATCTTTTACAAACAATAATCGATGTCTCATAACTTCACCTTAACTATATATAAATATTTATTTTCATATAATCGTGCAAAATTTAATATTTAATCTATTTCCGGGATATAACAAGCCCCTAGGGGTTTTATTCCCGCCATCCGCAACACTATATCTTTTATCATTGAATTGTACATTGTTTTTTTTATATTGCTGTTATATGGTGAATAAATCAAATCAAATCAATACACGCCAAGACGGTCATCTAAAAATGGCAAAAACCGCCATGTTTTCTTTCCATAGTGCAATGCGAGTTACGAGTAAACTTTTGCCTCACGCATGCTGTAAGTATTGGCACGGACTGAAAATTGCCGAAAAAAGTTATTTCAAAGGATTTTTTACAAGATTTCTTCAGACTTCTTTCACTCTAGAACAGTTCAGTGATATTTCAGGTCCCTGGCAGCTTTTGAGATTGTCTATAAACGAACTTATGACTTTGATTTTCTCGACACCCATGCTATTAGGCATTGCTATATCCGAATTTTGCTCCTGAAAAATACCTCTTCATTTTTGCCACTTCCAGACGTAGGCAAGTCGTGTATTCAGGTATACTATTCCCGGGTTTATGCTCAGTGAAATATCCAAGGAGTAGGCAAGTGTGACAACAAAACCTACGATATCGTTGTAATGTGTCGGCCAAGTTTATGTGGTGAGTACTCTTTAGTTCATCAGTATCGCTGTGATGTCATTGTGATGTTATGCAGCGTGAATAAATCTGAAGAGCCGCTGTGAGATGATTTTTGTTTTTCTGGTTATGGTATGGCTGTAGTGGTGGACGTGCTTTAATTGGTGTGCATGTCGTTGAGAATAAAAATTTAGAATTGCAGAGGACAGTGCTCGTCATCGGTTATTTTTCGAAACTTTCAACTTTCCGTCTGTGATAAGTTAGGATAAACTTACTTTCGTCTACTCTGAGACTCAGCTGGTAATAGCTTTCCTGACAAATCTAAGAATCTCTCCGGACGGAAGTTCCACGGTTTTTCCCAGAGGACCTCGTCGTGATGTACGGCCCACAGATTAGGGAATACCTGAATAATGATAACACCTAGATAGAAAAACAATACAAACTTGGAAAAGTCCATCATTTCTGTCATCCCTTTGCCACTGTACGTAATTCGACTGCAGGCCCGGTGTACATGTTTACGCGTTCAATGCGATATTTTTTCATAGCGGAGCTAGAGTGTGTGTTAAATTGAACCACATGGCGAACTACTTGCTTCGAGGAGATCTGTGTTTAAGATAGAATTACAAGATTGTATGAGTGTCAGTTGTGTATAGACAGCGGATCGAAAAGTTCAATGGTTTAACTGTAAGTCTATTTTATTTGTATCTATCACAGCGGATCCTACTATAACTAGATACATTGTACTGCTGTCTTGATCGGATATCTCGTTGACGGCCATCTTTGATTTCTAAGTCACTAATCAAGAGATCATTTTTGCTTGGCAATATTATCACCAGAACCCGAGCAGAATGAAAACACGCTAGTTTTATAGAAGGCGAATATGATGCTCCTTGTGAATGGGTTATGTACGTACAGAAACATGAACATACACGACGTAATCCAGTACGCCTCAAAGGTGTCGCGCGCGTTTTGTAATGGAAAACTGATTCCACCCCTTGTAAGTTCAGTTCCCTAAATTTTAGAAGCGCGAAATATTTACCCCTCCCACCCGCGAACAGAGATACACCTCTAACCACTCAGGCCAGGTAGCCTTTAAGTCGCAAGGTAAGCAGAACACGATAATAATCGCGCATGTTTGCAATGTGAATGGAAAGAGTGAAGATGAAGATTACGATCTGTGATTGCAAACTGCATCGGGTTAAAACCTCATACAACGTATTGTCTATGGTATATTGATGTAGTCTACATCGAAATTCAAAGTGTGCGAGCCCCTATACACACCCTTGTGTTGGCCGGTAGATGATATCCTTCGAATGTAACATCTTTGGTTGTACTGTGAGGAATAGACAACGGCAGTTGCGAGAGAAGCCGCAACGTCTCCAATATGCAGGCCTCGGTGTATGGCATGTAGCTCCTGTCTTTCAGGGAAGGAAATCGGCCAGACCCGATCACGGTATCTACCTCTTCCTGTATCTTTATAGCAACTTCCGGTTGATGGAGAACGGCCAAGAAGAAAAATAACAGGGTACTGCGAGTCGTTAAGACACCTGAAACATGAAATAATATGTCAATGGGCTACCTTGCCTTGTGTTGGATCATCATTCAAGGGAAAGTGATAAAAAATGGATGTAGCAATAAGTATGGGAATATGTGAACCTTTGGTTTCTTAATAAATGGATTCAATTGAATGCAATGGTCAAAAAAGGTTGTTATTGTTAATAAAAAACCAGACTGCTCACTGGGCAACTGAAACAATAAGACTGTTATCCTTAATTCATTGGGGCATAACATTAAGTATTATATCGCGAGGAATTATGTTTAACTAGCAGTAACTTGTATAGATAAAGATATGGTAAAGACATGTATCGAAATTTCGTCAAGTACTTCTCCATATATCTTGAGGACAAGGCCTATACATGTGCAAGTAGACGAAAGGCCGGACACCGGATACGAACGAACACACACACACACCAAAACCTAATTGGATGAGGAGACCATCACGATGAATCTTCCATCCAAGTTTGATGAAATTCCGTCAAGTAGTTCCCGATATCTTGAGGATAAGGCCTATACATGTACAAGTAGACGCACACGGACGAACACACACACACGCACCAAATCCTAATCAGCTGAGGGGGCTATCCCAATGAAGCTTCCATCCAAGTTTGGTGAAATCCTGTTCCGTAGTTCTTAAGATATCTTGCAGACAGGGAAAGGGGACGGACGGACAGTCAACAGACTAACCGACGGACAGACAGAAAGACACTAGATGTCTCCTCCAAACATAGTTGGAGGAGTCATAATAAAATATGTTCATGCACAACTCATATGTGCTACCATCGCTGGTCTTCTCCCCACGTGTGAATAACAGTAATGGTGTACATGGTTATCTTGATTCGCCAAATACATCCAACAAACGCCACTTGTTTGACCCTTGTTAGGAATTCATATTAACTGATGTTGATACAATTTGACTATTTTGATTGATTCAATTGTGAGCTCATATTTCCTATATCACAATCAAATTAAATGCAACGTGGCAAGAGTGGTGGAAAAAAATGCCGGCGTACTCGACCGTACATTATAGATATTGGATGAAAGTATCCCGTTGCATTCAGTTTAACAGTCTCACCATCCTGAGACCATAGCAATTTATTTTGGACAATTAAATTGCCATATATTCATTTTAAGTTTTCAAGACTGGTGTCCCGATGAGATAGTAACTCATGTTCAGAATTATGGAAGGAAATTCTGTTACTGACCTCCTATGAAGACTCATTTAGAAATATTGATTTTATGTTGGAATGTATTCGAAGTAATATAACAGTAACCCCGTTTTCAGATCACTGAAACTGGCCCACTCTCCCTAGTTTTGACAGGTGGCTCAGATCTTATTTCCCACTCGGGCAGCTGGACCTTCAACCTGGTGGCGGCCACCGAGGTACATCGCCGTGTAGGACAAGAAATGTCATTACCAAGAAGTAAACGGCACCCCCATTCCCTGTTTGGGATACATTTTTCTTGAAATGTACACGACTGATTTACTGCATGGTAACTCAGACCATCCAATCGGGGTCGGGATGCTGAGCATGATAAATACACACTGACTACACACTACTGTAATCACAGATACACATGGATACAATCGAGTACACAAAATAGTCTGCCAATTTGCTGTACTTTTGAGAGAGTATGTTCTGTTCGACATGTTTTGTGTCATAGAATCCACCCATTAACAGAGACATGAAGGAAAGCAAGACAAAATAATTATATACCTGCTGCCAGGATATCGGCCATAATCGCTCTGACATCCTCGTCATCAATCCAACATGACTCATTCTGCTTTCTGGCCTCGTCTTGAATTTTGAGCATAACATCGATCAGCCCACGTGACACATCAGGCTGATAAGTGGCCTACAGAGGTCAAATGATTGACGAAAAAGGTATATGTTTACATTTTGATTATTTAAATTTTTCAGGAACTGTTTGAATCATTCAAACAACACTGAAATAACTCTTCCACCGTTTGAAAGAACTTAAGTCAGACTATCTAAAAATCAAATTGCGATAAAGAACAAACCTTTGGTTCGTCGAAGTAGTGATGCGAAACCTCTTTGAACAGTCTTTGAAATTCCTGGCAATATGTACCGATCCATAAAGGGATATGACGTAGGAATGGTAAAGGGAGCAGAACGAGATTGACTGCTGGATTTGCGATCTTATTGGCATATTTAAGCATCCCAGAATTGATCTGTATTTCTTCAGCTTTGTAATCAAACCGTTTCCCGAGCATCTGAAAATGGAATGACAACTGATAAATAATTGAGCAATGTACCAAACTATTTTAAGTTCCCAGAACCTCTTGCATTTCATATAAGTATACTAAATCTATAGCAACCAAAATATTCAATTACTCTTATGCTGTCAAGGAGTTTGACTGGAACTTATACACGTCTGGAGGCTATAGTTGTGATTGTGAATCGTCGAACTTTATGTATACGCCATGCAAGCATGTTGTGACTGGTAACCTTGATATAATGAGTGATGAATACCTAAAATGCTGCTGATGAAGGAACAGAACTATAGAGAGCCTAGAAAAACAAACCTGAAGGCCGACCAGAAGATAGTCCTGACTGCACTGGAAGAGTATGAAATTGAGTGGTCAAAGCGAGAAAAAGTTGAACCTACAATACTCGCTGACTGGCTGGACCTCACCAAGAACAAGGTCGTTGAAACAATCCGCCATATTGACACCAGTAACCTTCCCCAAGCAAAACAAGTACTGAGAAAACTCAGTTCGCTAGAAGTTCTAGCAAATCTCCAGAGTAAATTCGTCATTTAGTCCCAGCAGATAAAGCGCCAACTAATATAATATTCATATGTAAATATTACTATTACCAGGCGCTGGTTAAAGAATTGAGTATAAGCACACCATCGCCGAATACGTCTACTTACTCCCAAACAGCATTCACTCTGGAAGATTTGTTTAACAACCACAAAACGTTTCTCAAGAGGTATTTGACTTCCAACCATTCATAACGATATACCGAAAGTGTACTGGATTCATTCACAATCAAAGATTCACTAAGATACATCATGCTCTAGATAACGACTTTACAACAAAAATCATAAGGATTAGGAATATCGATCAGCGATAGGGATTTGATATATTTAGAACATCATGATGTCTTTCTGGCATCGCTGAAATTTGTTGACCGCTTCTCTCTTGCAGGAAACTAGCCTAGTTTTATGTTTACTATGATTTATTCTTTTAATTTGGTGCTAAATCTATTATATGAATTAGGTCTTTGGGTTATGGACACGGAAATTCTTTAATAGACGACGGCTGAATATTGAACGACGGATTAGACGCTTGTAATTTCTGCCATTTCTGTATCTAAATTGCTTCCAGATTGTGTTGATGAGGGTGATGCTGATCCAAACCAACCAATAACAAGGCTGGATCTTGGATATTAGGTTGGGAATGAAGGAGCACTTCTCGATGACATACCCCGGATTCAATGACATGTTTCATGGACTTAATTGAACGAAACATATAAAGGTGGTGGGAAAAGATGCCGGCGTACTGACAAGAAGTCATATGAACCCACAGGTCAATACTCTGACTGGCTATCTAAAAACAATAAAAGAATAGAATTGATCCATATGATGATTTGTATCTCAGCCACGCTTTTATTGTAGATGTTCATGCCATCATCTTGAATGGCATGACCACACATCTCCTAGCACGGGATTAACACCTGCTAAAATACTGTATTCACGCGTCACACGAGTCCCACAGAAAACAGATTTTTCACATATTTTGCTCAACTTCAACACAATTTTGAGGAAATTTCGCATCGTTCTTTGTGCAAAATAATACCGTCTTCATATTTCTATAATTGTATAGATACAATACTTCACCACTGGATTTAGATAAGATATATTATCAGTTAAACTGAGGATTGTAGATTCAATTTTGTCCGATTTAAAATCTTGGAGACAGCAAAGGAAATGTCCAGGTTTTCTCGCTTCGCACTTTTCTGTGCAATCTAACATTTGGTGCAATTCTTTATCCTCCGATTCGAAGCATTCTGGTGGTTGATATTACTCTCTCGGGTTGAACGAAACTTAAAAATACAGCTCTCACAGAGATATGCCTCTAGACTGATTGGTACATTAATCTCGGGTTTCAAAACTCTATCTAGCATCACGCTTGATTCTTCAAATTCTGTCACGGGTCACGATATGATTTCACATCACCTTTCATCATCATTAAGGAGTATTTTTCCTATTTTCAAGCCATTTTAATCTCGCATTTTTGACAATTGTTCACAACAACCAGGCATCTTATCACACTTTAATTGTGACATTAAGACCATCTATTTGGAATTCATGTCATCAGTTACCTTGTTACGAGCCTGTCGCCATTGAATGGTTATCAATTACGAAAATGAGAGATTCCGAACACTCTCAAATTGAAGTACACCTGTACGTCAGCCTGGCATGTTGGGGATTTCCTTGAATCCATTATATAAAAACCATAATCTATCATCCAATGTCCTTACATTCGTGTTCATGGAACACTTGTGGGAGGCGATGGATCGTGTATTTGTGACAAGGGATGCTCACCTGTTTTTCTCAATTTTATAGCTATAGCTCGATGTTTTTTCGCAAAAGAACATGGTGATACCATGCCGTTTTACCCCAATAAAAGACGTTCGACGTGGAAACTTCGCATAACAAGGAATATCGAACTGTAACGTGACTGCATGCATTTTCTAATTCTGGAAGATTTCCATTGATATTTGTGTGAAGACGAAATCGCTTTTCATTCTCATTGACGTTTCCAGGAATTTACATTATATTATTTACAGTTCATCTGAAAACTCAGGAAAACAGGTAACCCTTGGACATTCACGCCCAAGCCACACCTATGTAACTATATAATGTATATTGATATATTATCCCAACAGATAAAATAATACATACATAAAAATGTGAAATAATTTTTCCTGTGTGAAAAAAGGAATTGGTGAGATAGGTAGGAGGTGGAAATAGTTGACATCCGGCGACTAATAAGCAACCATATAACTTCAAAGGAAAGCCTCCTTCAGCACCCAAGACCTAGGCTTGGTATCCCAGCCGCGCTTTCATTACATCTGTTCATGTGGAAACTTTGAAGTACCCACACCGTAAGAATTTTGTCACCACCATTTTTTAATGGTTGTTTCGATGAAACAGAGTGACTTAGGTTTGATCTGAAAATATATAATAAGTAATAATACTAATTAATAGTTAATAATGTATTTCAATCATGGGTATGAACTGATTGATGTTTATGGATGAAGACTAGCTACTGAATGCGAGATTTAATGTTTGTGTTCAGTTATAAAATAACCTTCCGTACTAAAATAAACAAAATACTCACCATAATAGTAATGATGTTAATCAGTGAAGGGTAAAAGATGTCTTCTAGAACCGCTGTTTTCTCCTGCTCCAGTGCCATAATCACGTGTTTGAGCTCCTCTAATACCCTGGCTTCCATCTCCTGTACACCCTCACCGTACATATTTATCATTTTATGTAGAAGCTTTCGTCGTTTCTTAAAAGTGTCCCCATAATCCATCATAACAGTACCGCGACCAAATGCCGTGTACTTTTTTAGGAAATTTTGTGGTCGATTGGCGAAACTTTCTGCAAACTCTTCGGAAGCCATTGCTTTTCTGATAAGAACTGGATTGTTGATCACGACAATTGTTTCGCCCAGGACGGTGACGCTGAACATGTCACCGTAACGCTTTGCCATCTGAGCAAATGATAGGTGATATTTTCCAGTGTCCAGGTCGAGGAGATTTCCAATCAGAGGCCATCCTTTAGGTCCTGGTGGATACGTGTATTTTGCGGAAGGATTGAGGAGCTTGTGGATGAAATATACGATGCTGGCCAGTGCTATAGCAGACCAGATATACTCCATTTTATCGAGGTGTGTCGATCTAGTCCAGAGCGATTGCCTGTCTTCTCTTCGGTAACTCGATTATATCATTCGAATGTAGGTCGACAAAAGCTTCTCTCCTATGGATATTCACAGCGGTCAAAATTCGGTATATTTGAAGACACGATAACTTATTAACTTGTTTGCCCCGCCGATCGTTCCAGTTAATGCGTTGAGTTATTCTCTGACAGCTCATAACTGGATTATTATCTGCGAATCTGGGAAGTATTCTCTAGCGGAAGTCACGTAAGTTACATGTAACATGTGCATGTCAAATGTACAGTGACAACCGGTGTATTAAGGGGGGATTTATATCCGAAAATCGGATTAATTAAAGTTTTCCACTCCTTGTCAGTCTTTTGGCGATTTCTTCATAATGGCTTGGACTACGGTCATGAAAATTCACCGACTTGTCCATCTAGACACGGGAAAGGTATCGAAAGAAACAAAAATGGAAAAAGGCATATTTACCTTATTTGTACCGTACGTCATTGACCTGATCCGGTTATAAGTAAAAGAATCCGAAATCAAGCATCAATTTGATCTACAAGTGTGAAATGTAAGTGTAATTGGATGATAAACGAGGATTTGTTTTATGGACGACGGCTCGCTATTGAATGTTATATCTGACACTTGTATCAGCATATTTCCTAGGATTTGTGATCAAGATTCAGGCTTGTTCCGAAACGCTACACCGATTTGATAGTAATTTTCGAATACTATTCATTCCTTGTGTATTTTGCCCAGTTATATTACAATGTGCTGCCGGTAACGGAATGGCCACCACTGACCTCCCATAGGCTCAGTTGTATGATCGTTTGTGTGAAGTATTCTATATTTTGCCCTCACCGAGTGTGTACACAGGCAAACAAAAAGCGGTCTAAAGTCCAACAACTGAGCTGTTACTCTTAGTTATGGGGACAGTGTTTCTGAGCATAAACTGAAATCAGGTGTTTTGTGGTATAGCCTTGTTTGAAAAGTTTCTGCATGGAAATCGTCACATTTTGCACAGTATATGTATACGCCGTATTCAGTGCCTTCTGAAATATAGCTATCCAGAAATGGGTATTTAACTATGTCAAAATTGTAATCGTCTTTCTTTTTGTAGAGTCGACATAGAAGAAAGCACTTTTCATTCTTGTAAAAATATAGGTCCAAATATACTATATTCCATATGGAGTGTCAAAAACATGGCTATCCAGAAATGGGCATTTAACTATGTCAAAATTGTAATCGTCTTCCTTGTCGTAAAGTCGACGTGGAAGAAAGTAGTTTCCATTCTTGTGAAAGTATAGATCCAAATATATGATGTTCCACTGGATTAACGATGGATTCCTTCAGTTCCACTGCAGGGGTATACATCTTTCATAGCTACTTTTGGGATTATCCAGTGCTAGGAGATCGTCTATATATAGTTTGGTGAATGAGGAGAAACAGGCTTTGAAATAATTGTATTTTGACATTTCATGCATATACGCGTATTCATACAAGAGAAACATCCCAAGAATGATATTCGTTAAGTGCAGTAGAAATGAAGAGAGCTGTATGCTTCTGACATTAATAAACCGGTGACCAGTTGATATTATTAATGAACTAAGGTGGTCCATAAGGTTCTGATGCGGAATAGTAGTATAGACAGTCGACAAATCCAAGTAGATACAGTTATATACGGTATACGTCCTTCGCCATGCAGTTCTTTCAAAGTATCTTTTCAGTATCCGCATGTACCCGACATCGGAATTTTTTAAATATCACAATAATTCTTCCAAGCTGATTTAAGGACAGCTGTGCCCTTACAGGGTCAAAATTGGTCATTTTTTTTATTTCTTCATTCAAATATTCACTATTTCCTCTAACCTTTGGTGAAAAAATGAAATCAAAATTATAAATAGAAGTGCTTCAATATTAGGATTAAAAATTTAGTTTCCGAGGCACTGGAACAATTAAATAGATTGCCTTAGCTTGGGCTTGGCTATTATTATTTTTGTCTGTTGAATTTCCCTTTCCAAAACTCATTTCCGCAGTATTATGGTAAGCTAATTGGTCCTACTTATTTACATTAATCTACCCCCTTCTTATCAAAACCATGCAAACATCCGTATTTTTGTTTCTAATTATAACAGTGACACTTCACTCAGACCACCGCCGTGAAGTAATCTACACAGGTGTGAACAATTCCCAGCTGAACAAGTTTTTAAAGTTTAAATTGGACTTTAAACCGCCTTGATGAAAAAAACTTAGTGTAATAGTTATCCACAATAAACAGGAATTCGAGTAGGTCCCATTAGACAGATTAAAAATGTATTTGACAATAGAATTCAAGCAAAAAATTTGGATTAATTCATCAGATGTATAGCTTGACACATTTTGCCCGATTTCTAGCCTTTCATTTTTGTACAAAATCCGAGATTTAAACGTTTATTTCTCAAAAAGTATCTATGCTACGCTTTTGAAAGGAGGTGTTCGCTTTAGATGGATATTTTTCCCTTCAGAATCGCTCTCTGTTGCTCTATTGTCTCGCTCCGAGCCGGCCGGTAAATTGTGACGTAATGCTCAGGTATTCCCCCAACTCTTTGTCAAACAGGCGAGGCCAGTCTAATGGGAAATTCTGGTTCATATTCTCATACGGTTACCATTAGTATTTTCATGAACGACCCAGATATTTACGAACAATAATCAGTTATATGAATATATAAACCGACTCGAAAACTGAAAAAGAATAATCACTGCCAAAAGTTCAGCGAACAATAATTAAGGAAGTAACTGCAAAAAAAACCAAAAAAAAAACCCACACCATATTGGCACATGCATTATCACTTGGGAAAGCAAGCGTCACCACTTGTTGAGGGTCATTTCCTTAATAAAGGCCTTGACATAAGTTCAACCTTATAACTTTTCAATTCATAGTTACAACTTTCCGCTGCCCTAAGACGAAATTATGTATGTGTAACAATTATTTTTTTGCTCTGCTGGATCGTCAGAATATTCAAACACTGAACAAGTGGTCTGACTGTGTGTGTGGAGTTGTTTGTGTGCAATTCTATTCACGAATTATAAGAAAATAAGGGATTATGTGCGTTAGGGGTTCGCTGTCTTTCATTTCACGTCACTTTTGCACTTTAAAGTCCAAACTGAAGATGGGAGAAAAAAGGAAAAAATGAAAATATTTTTTCAGGGATTTGGAGATTCGAACCAAAATGTTGCGTTTCTTTTAATCTGTAGTCCGACACTTTAACCATTCGGCCAAGCAGCTGTTTACAATTATCGGCTTGATGAATCATGTGCTGAATGGCGGTGAACGACACCCTTTCAGAGCATTACAAGCATTTTGACATATTTCAGTATTACGAAAATACGACACCTTTAACCAAAACGATTTTTCAGTATCACTTTGGATCAAACGCACCGCATTTCGATATGTAGGGCTCGTTTTGGTTAAAGGTGTCATATTTTATATATGAAGGGAATTCCCTTCAAGAATATCGCCAAACATTGCAAAAACAAATAAATGCTTATTTTCTAATACTCGTAATATTTTTTTGACAAGTCTCTTCTCGGTGAAAATTGAGAATATGAAAATTCAGTATTTTCTCTCTCGAGCTAATAACTTTTCAAGTGAACGAGAGGAAATTATATTTTCGGCTTATAAACGCAACACACTAAGGAAAAAAATACGGTCAAACCGAACACCTCCTTTGGCATGCTTGTTACTTATAAAGTGATCTAGTCAAGTCGATCTCACTTTTTGTAAGTTCGGATTAGTTTTTTAATTATTCAACTTTTAGGACAAACGACCGTAAAATAGTACGTTTTTTTGTTAATTTATTTTAGTAAAATAGCTGTAAAAACAAAATCAGGCAACAATTTAAAAAAAATGAGATATAGTTTACTAGTTCGAATTATCTCCTATCAAGGTATACCATCAAAGTTGAAACAAGACCAACAGTTTTCATGAAATTTCAATTGAAATTGGACGCCATTATTTTCATTTTAATTTTTTTTAAATTGAAATATTTTCTACACAGTAGCAGCGTCGGTTATACAAATCATATAGTTGGAATCCCTACGATGCACGCTTTCATAAAATATATAGTTTATTATGGTTATCTTGTATATTTATTGATACAGACGACAAATTGTCACGGAGGTGCAAAACTGACTCTTAGGGGACAGCTATCCTTAACTGCATGTAGGGCTCTTGATAATAGAGCAGAGAGAAGTTTGAAAACGGTAGTTCTTTTATGCTTTTTAAAAATAGCAAGCTTCAGACCAGATATTTAATATTCAGTGGGTGTCCATGGAAGAGTTTCCGATTCAATAATCGAAATAGCAAGCTTCAGATCAGATATTTAATATTCAGTGGGCGTCCATGGAAGAGTTTCCGATTCAATAATCGAAATAGCGAGCTTCAAATCAGATATTCAATATTCAGTGGGCGTCCATGGAAGAGTTTCCGATTCAATAATCGAAATAGCAAGCTTCAGATCAGATATTCAATATTCAGTGGGCGTCCATGGAAGAGTTTCCGATTCAATAATCGAAATAGCGAGCTATAGATCAGATATTTAATATACAGTGGGCGTCCATGGAAGAGTTTCCGATTCAATAATCGAAATAGCAAGCTTCAGATCAGATATTTAATATTCAGTGGGCGTCCATGGAAGAGTTTCCGATTCAATAATCGAAATAGCGAGCTTCAGATCAGATATTCAATATTCAGTGGGCGTCCATGGAAGAGTTTCCGATTCAATAATCGAAATAGCAAGCTTCAGATCAGATATTCAATATTCAGTGGGCGTCCATGGAAGAGTTTCCGATTCAATAATCGAAATAGCGAGCTTCAGATCAGATATTTAATATTCAGTGGGCGTCCATGGAAGAGTTTCCGATTCAATAATCGAAATAGCAATCTTCAGATCAGATATTCAATATTCAGTGGGCGTCCATGGAAGAGTTTCCGATTCAATAATCGAAATAGCGAGCTTCAGATCAGATATTTAATATTCAGTGGGCGTCCATGGAAGAGTTTCCGATTCAATAATCGAAATAGCGAGCTTCAGATCAGATATTCAATATTCAGTGGGCGTCCAGGGAAGAGTTTCCGATTCAATAATCGAAATAGCAAGTTTCAGATCAGATATTCAATATTCAGTGGGCGTCCATGGAAGAGTTTCCGATTCAATAATCGAAATAGCGAGCTTCAGATCAGATATTTAATATTCAGTGGGCGTCCAGGGAAGAGTTTCCGATTGAATAATCGAAATAGCAAGGTTCAGATCAGATATTTAATATTCAGTGGGCGCCCATGGAAGAGTTTCCGATTCAATAATCGAAATAGCGAGCTTCAGATCAGATATTCAATATTCAGTGGGCGTCCATGGAAGAGTTTCCGATTCAATAATCGAAATAGCAAGCTTCAGAACAGATATTCAATATTCAGTGGGCGTCCATGGAAGAGTTTCCGATTCAATAATCGAAATAGCGAGCTTCAGATCAGATATTTAATATTCAGTGGGCGTCCATGGAAGAGTTTCCGATTCAATAACCGAAATAGCAAGCTTCAGATCAGATATTCAATATTCAGTGGGCGTCCATGGAAGAGTTTCCGATTCAATAATCGAAATAGCGAGCTTCAGATCAGATATTTAATATTCAGTGGGCGTCCAGGGAAGAGTTTCCGATTCAATAATCGAAATAGCAAGCTTCAGATCAGATATTCAATATTCAGTGGGCGTCCATGGAAGAGTTTCCGATTCAATAATCGAAATAGCGAGCTTCAGATCAGATATTTAATATTCGGTGGGCGTCCAGGGAAGAGTTTCCGATTCAATAATCGAAATAGCAAGCTTCAGATCAGATATTTAATATTCAGTGGGGCGTCCATGGAAGAGTTTCCGATTCAATAATCGAAATAGCGAGCTTCAGATCAGATATTTAATATTCAGTGGGCGTCCAGGGAAGAGTTTCCGATTCAATAATCGAAATAGCAAGCTTCAGATCAGATATTCAATATTCAGTGGGCGTCCAGGGAAGAGTTTCCGATTCAATAATCGAAATAGCGAGCTTCAGATCAGATATTTAATAGTCAGTGGGCGTCCAGGGAAGAGTTTCCGATTCAATAATCGAAATAGCAAGCTTCAGATCATATATTCAATATTCAGTGGGCGTCCAGGGAAGAGTTTCCGATTCAATAATCGAAATAGCGAGCTTCAGATGAGATATTTAATATTCAGCGGGCGTCCAGGGAAGAGTTTCCGATTCAATAATCGAAATAGCAAGCTTCAGATCAGATATTCAATATTCAGTGGGCGTCCATGGAAGAGTTTCCGATTCAATAATCGAAATAGCAAGCTTCAGATCAGATATTCAATATTCAGTGGGCGTCCATGGAAGAGTTTCCGATTCAATAATCGAAATAGCGAGCTTCAGATCAGATATTTAATATTCAGTGGGCGTCCAGGGAAGAGTTTCCGATTGAATAATCGAAATAGCAAGCTTCAGATCAGATATTCAATACTCAGTGGGCGTCCAGGGAAGAGTTTCCGATTCAATAATCGAAATAGCAAGCTGCAGATCAGATTTTCAATATTCAGTGGGCGTCCATGGAAGAGTTTCCGATTCAATAATCGAAATAGCGAGCTTCAGATCAGATATTTAATATTCAGTGGGCGTCCAGGGAAGAGTTTCCGATTCAATAATCGAAATAGCAGGCTTCAGATCAGATATTCAATACTCAGTGGGCGTCCAGGGAAGAGTTTCCGATTCAATAATCGAAATAGCAAGCTTCAGATCAGATTTTCAATATTCAGCCGTCGTCCATGGAATCCAAATGTGTATGATATGAAAATAATAGAAACACAAGATGGTTCCTTACAAAAGAGCAGCGGTCAGCAGTTTTCAATGATATCAGAAAGACGTGATCATGTTCTTTACATAAAAGCCTAATCACTGACCATTATTCTTTATCCAAATGAATTTCCATGTCGTTTTATAGAGTATGTATCTTAGCCTTGATTGTGGCTGTTCATTTTAACACCATGGAAATGTAAAACACAAAAGGGCCCTAGCCTCGTGTTAAGCGGAATTAGGCAAAAGTTACCAACGTAACTCCAGAGACCAGGCCTATGTCATATGAAAGTTAGCACTAATTTCAAATGCATACGAAACAAATTAATACAAACAAAAGATGGTTTTCGAAAAGACAGGAGTGGCCAACTGTTGAGAAGCGGTCAAGTACAATTTTAGTATATCTTTACGAGTGATAGGAATGCAAATACTTCCTTCCTTGTGTTTACTGACTAAACCATCCAAAGTATATTCAGTGGAGGAGTAGCACCCTAAGCAGCACCTGGTAACAATAATATTTAAATATTATATTATTTGAAGCCTTGTTAGCTGGAACAATATCGAATTTCCTTTGGAGGTCTACAAGAACTTCTTGCACCATGGCGTCGCTACGCAAAGGTGTTTCTATAGATATGGCAGACAGTATCGACAACCTTGCCTTTGGCAAGTGCCAATCAGTTCGCGATAAAGTTAGGCTCTACTTTTATTGTGCTGTTCGTGTGCGTTAAGGATTATATTTTGGTCGGCTGTAAATAGTCCAATAAAGAAGTTATTTCCATTTGTTGAATTATTTAGTGAAGTATTTTGGGCCACCTTCTCGATTCAAAACGCAGGATTTCGACACTCGCATAAAGGTTACCACAAGATAATGACTGAATTTTGTTAAATTGGCTTAATTATTCAAATTCTTGCAATGAATAACGGAAAATTATAAACATAACGTCTAAAATAGATAATTAATTAACAAAAACATTGATACTCAGCTCAGTGAAAAAGATATTAACAACAAGTTATATCAATATGGTTATAGAATTGCTCTTGACAATCCACTGGTGTAATACCTATGGGCAGTCATAGCTCAGTCGGTAGAGCATCGGCAGATTCGAATCCCTAATTTATTCTTTCTCTCAAAACTCATTTCATATGTATATATGCTCAGTGGCGGGCTGTACGCCATACCAAATATCATTTCTTCATTATAAAGCCAGTTGCGCACAAATACAACACCGAGAGAGAATGTTGGTCATCATAGGGACAATCCGGGGGTGTAATACCTATGGGTCGTCATAGCTCAGTCGGTAGAGCATCGGCGCGTTGAACCGGGGTAGTGTGTTCGAATCCCGCTGACGACCAATTTATTCTTTCTCTCTCAGAAATCATTTCACATGTATATATGCTCTGCGGCGGGCTGTACACCATACCAAATATCATTTCTTCAGAACTGTTATTGTTTTTAGTAACGAAACAGTCGAAGCTGGCAATTTTCTACCAAATTTGATAAAATTCGTACTTTAATGAGCTGATGATATTGATATTCTTTGGGTCTCTATATTTTGGGTATTTTAAGGTCCATATTCCACATTATATCAAGGTTACCAGTTACAATATGTCTGCATGATTTATAAACGAATGTCGACGACTACTATAAATGCCTTATTATTCGCACGGAGTAACAGCCACACGCATAGGCACCGGAAGTGTAAAGGATACAGTTAGACCCTTTGATGGCTTTGGAGTAATGGAAAATATTTCTTGCTAAATAATTATTGCATTGATAAGAAATACACAGCGGTTCTTAAACTTGAAATAATTAGGTACACAGGCTGTGTACCTCTGAGTCATTCAGAATTCTGGGGATCTTTATTATATCCGGCGTTTTATTCAAGTAGCGTAAGTTCCAAGAACAGCCAATCCTGAAATGTTTTCACTGGACGATACAATCAGAAATCGCTGTATCTTGACAAATTTTAGTTGTGATTGATGGTAGACCTCTTTGAGTAATTGATTTAGGCTCCCCAGGGTTAACGCATATAGTACTGTACGCAAAGTAGTATATCCTACTATGGAGGGGTTTTACTAATCCCAGAATAAACATGAGATTGATCTAATCAAAACCCCTCGGCTTTCCCCAAGTGATTGAGACCTATGTGTAGTGTGAACTGGGGAAGAAATAGTTCTATGTGGGATGATCAAGAGGTCGGTAGTTGTTTACATTCAGGCATATAGGACAGAAATAGAAAAATTATATATCTGTAAAGGGGCATAACTCTGTAAAATATGGGCCGAGACAAATAAGCTGTACTGAACGCAGATCTGCAGATATAACTTGTACATTCAGCTACAGATAACAAAATTAGAGATTATTACATCCGAAAGGCCGAGGTGAGTAATCCTTTGTTGGCTTGTAGAATACAACAATATAAATAAATTTCCAAAATATAGTAGCTATACCGAGTTCTGCATATATAGTTGGTTACATTCAGGCATATAGGACAGAAATAGAAATTAATACATCTGTAAAGGGGCATAACTCTGTAAAATATGGGCCGACGGGAGCCACTTTCGATAGGCGTCTGACTTAGCACTCTGTGAAAGAAGAACCGAGATGAATAAGCTGTACCGAACACGGATCTGCAGATATAACTTGTACATTCAGCTACAAATAACAAAGTCGGAGATTATTACATCCGAAAAGGGCATAACTTCATAAGAAGAGGCGAGTAATCCTTTGTTGGCTTGTAGAATACAACAATATAAATAAGTTTCCAAAATATAGTACTATACCGAACACAGTTCCGCAGATATAGCTGGATACATTCAGGCATATAGGACAGAAATAGAAATTAATATATCTATAAAGGGGCATAACTCTGTAAAATATGGGCCGAGGGGAGCCACTTTCGATAGGCGTCTGACTTAGCACTAGATAAATAAGTGTTGAAAATTTGGTGGTTGTGTCAAAAGCGGTTTTGCCTAGAATGCGGTAACGGACGTACAGACGGACGGACGGACGTACATACCCCGAGGCCAAAATGACCGAGGGGTAAAAAAGCGTGTATACAAGTGAGCGTGTTAGCTCCACCCATGTTTCACATTAATGCGATCGTGAATCGTCGATCGATTAAGCTTTCTCCGACCATACCTGCGGTGTACCTGTTCATCAAGTTGAAGTATTTGGATGCTATTGGAGATTTATGATTGCCGGTTGGGTACATCGCCCAACCCTTCATTAGTGCAATTGAAATCTCATGAGAGCACTGCATCCAGTTCCAGCATCAAGAAAAAATTTCTATCCAAAATTTGGCTATCAAATTTAGGACAGGAGTCCGTGGCAGATGGGTAGACAATATCTATAATCTGGATGCTATAATTGTCCAGGACATGGTCGGGGACAGAAGAAGTGTTTCCCTATAAGGATCCGCTTTCCTGTAACCATTCGCCCTAACGGATAATCTTTGGGTTGTCTTGCCGACGTACTGTTGACCACGTTTCTTACAATTCGGAATGTTACTGTAACTCAAGATGACATTCAAACACCTGGAATTACAACTGATTAAGAACATCGTGTTTTGTAGATAAGTATTCCAAGAGTAACAATATATATGTAACTCCGAAGAATGATATCATGGTTAGTGATCTATATTTCAACTTAATTTAAAGCCATTGTCAAGATACAAAGTGAAATATAGATCACTAACCATGAGATCAATCTTCGGGGTGACATATATATTGTTATTCGTAAAATTCCTCTGTGGCACAAATGCATGGTAGTCCAAGAGCTAAGGTGCTTTTAAGGATAGCTATCCCGTTAGAGGCAGTTTTTGCACCCCCGTGACAATTTGTCTTCTGTATCAATGAATATACAAGATAACCATAATAAACTATATATTTTATGAAATATGATGGTATAATTTGATAGGAGACAACTCGAACTAGTAAACTGTATCTCATTTTTTTTATTTTTGCCTGGTTTTGTTTTTACAGCTATTTTACTAAAATAAATTGGAAAAAGTACTATTTTACGGTCGTTTGTCTTAAAAGTTCAATAATTAAAAAACTAAGCCGAACTTACAAAAAGTGAGAAAACGTTTACTAGATCACCTTAAAAGTAACAAGCATGCCATATTTCAAAAGCGTAGCATGGATACTCTCCGAGAAATAAACGTTTAAATCTCGGATTTTGTAAAAAAAAATAAAAGACTAGAAATCGGGCTAAGGGTGCCCAGCTATACATCTGATGAATGAATCCTAATTTTTTGCTTGAATTCTATTGTCAAATACATTTTAATCTGTCTCAAGGAGCAAATTCCCGTTTATTCTGGATAACTATTACACTAAGTTTATTCATCAAGGCGGTTTAAAATCAAATTTAAACTTTAAAAACTTGCTGAAACTTGTTCAGCTGAGAAATGCTCACATCTGTGCTGATCACTTCACGGCGGGTGTCTGAGTGAAGCGTCACTGCGTTGAGTACTTGTCATAGTAATAAAAATACGGATGTTTGCATGGTTTTGGTGCCACCACCTTTATTCTCGGGACTTGTTTGAAACCACTCTACCAACATATCCGTTAAACGATTACCAGGAAATCAACCAATAAACCAACCAACCTATCCATAGGACGGAATACACGATCCAGAGCTAAGTTGTTTTATTCAATTTCTGCACCTAGTTTATTGTTCTCTTCCTTCCCCTAATTCACACTTAGACCCTGTACCACCTCACACAGGAAAAAATCTAAGTATAAAAATTCCGTTTCGATTTAATCCCACTCAATCCCGAGCAGTTAATTATACCATGTCTCAAACTACACAAACAACACCATCCCTAGAGACAGCAAGTGGCACTAATATGGCAAACTTCATTGCCATAATACATAGCCTCATTCAGTTGAGGGCAGTTAAATTTCCCAGAGCAAAATTAGCGAACAACCTGAAAAAACAAGTCGGGGACGTAAGTCATATAAATGAATTGCCGGGAGGGGACCTAAAGGTACACTGTAATCCCAAAATCAATTAGAAAAATTACTTAGATGAGACCTCTTAGTAGATAAACCAGTCAGGGTAAAACCATTTGTAGCACGTAAGGAGCAGTGCAAAGGTGTTATCTATGTAATCCACCTCAGTGTCAAACCAGATGACATTTTCCCCATTCTTTCAGAACAAAATGTCGTACATGCCAAAAGAATGCAAATGAACAAACAGGAAACGACCAGCATTATGCTAGTATTCAAGGGAACAAAATTACCGAAACGATGCCACAAATTTCAGAAATATGGGCATATTTCAAAATTTTGCAAATCCCAAGTTGTATGTGCAAAATGCTGTGGAAATCATAATTATTGCAAATTACAAGCGTCTGGTCCGTCATTCATAATTCAGCCGTCGTCCATTAGAGAATATCCGCGTCCATAATCCAAAAACCTATTCCATATTCCATATAACAGTATTAGCACCAAATTCAAAAAGACAATCATAGTATACATAAACATAGGCTTGTTTCCTGCAAGAGAGAAGCGGTCAACAGACATGATAATGTTCCAAAAATATCAAATCCGTATCGCTGATCAGTATTCTTAATCCATAATATTCGTTGTAAAGTCGTCATTTAAAGAATGATGTATCTCAGTCACGCTTTGATTGTGACTGCTCATATGCGTACCATGAGGATCTTGAAGTACATGGGTTCATACGGCCCCTAGCCCCGGGTTAAGCGAAATTAGACACAAGTTACGAAACGTATTTTGCTATCAGCATGCGATATGTATCGCCAAATTTGCGAAACTTTCAGTGGAGGCGCTTGGTGGTGTAGCCATGTTTTAGAAGCTTCTGCAACAATGTTTTGTGACGTTGATTAAAATCGTCACATTTAACACAGGATCTAGCAAATTCTAGTAGGCGTGATATGTATACGCCATATGCAGGTGCCACTTTAATATTCTGTCCAGAATTTTTAGTTTACGATGTCAAAATCATCTCTTTTGTCATACAGTCGACGAGAGAGAAGGCCCCGCTTCATTTTTATAGAGATATAGGTCTAAATATGATGTGCCTGTAGGGTTATCTGTAGTTTCCTTCAAATCCAGTGAAGGTGGATATATATCCTTCACTGCGTCATTTATATAGCGATTATCCACAGCGAGAAGATCGTCTATATAGTGTTTGGTGAATGAGAAGGAACGGGCTTTGAATGGATCGGTATTTGAAAGCGCCTGCATATAGTCATATTCATAAGAGAACAGATATAGGTCAGCCAATAGGGGCGCACAATTAGTACCCATTGGAATACCTATATGCTGTTGATATATTGTGTTGCCAAATTTCAGTAATTATTTTTAATGAGAAATTCAAGCAACTCTATAAACAAAGAAACATCCCATGTATGATATCTCTTGTATGTAGTAGAGCTTAGTAAATGAAATCAGCCCAGATATAATTTGTGTTCAGGAGACATTTTTGAAGCCAGGAAAAAATAAATGTGTTATAAGCGGATGTAAGCCGTATAGATCAGATAGACTTACAGGTGCACTGGGGGAAACCTCATATTAATAAAGGAAGACCTCATTCACATACAACTAGATAAAAGCCCTATCAGTGATGATCTCGAACGGCACGCTATTCAGGTTTTCTTCAATAACAAACTTATAAACATCATTAATTTATATGCCCCAAGAAGTCTAAAGAAAATTTCTCAACAAGAACTGGACAACATCACAAAGAAATTTAACTCCCCTATTATCATATGTGGTGATTATAACAGTCATAACACAATTTGGGACGACAATTGCTCCAAGGGAGATGAAAAAGGCCAAGTAGTGGAAAATGGCTTGACCAAAACAACATATCCATTTAAATGGCCACGGGACGCGGATAGATATGAACACAGGCAAACTCTCTGCAATAGATTTAACGATTGTCTCCCCTGATCTAGCCGTTAAATTCGAATGGGAAGTGATTCCTGACACGCTT
Source organism: Hanleya hanleyi (assembly GCA_036873755.1). Taxonomy (NCBI): domain Eukaryota; kingdom Metazoa; phylum Mollusca; class Polyplacophora; order Lepidopleurida; family Hanleyidae; genus Hanleya; species Hanleya hanleyi. The sequence goes on from JAVTVY010038725.1 coordinate 144,864, forward strand.
GACAGCGATCACCTCGCCATTCGGACGAAAATTAGTATAAAACCGGACTCTGAAAGGACGCGCCTCCTAAACATAGCACAAAAACATATACCGATATCACATCAGTGCCACAACAAAAACCCGGTACCCTGGTGGAACCCAGAGTGTGCAAAGAATATTGCGGCCAAAAAGAAGGCACTTAGAAATTTTTTTAAAAAGTAGGCTTCAAAGTGATCACGCAAACTACAAGGAACTCAAAATTATAGCTGAAAAAATGTCAAAGAAGCTAAATCAAAATGCTGGGAAGACTTTTGCAACACTATAGATACATGTACCAAAACCAATTCAAAAAAAGTATGGAACAAAATAAAAAATATACAAGGAAAGTTAACACAGTCCCTGTACTGAACAAAACTAAAAAAACAAACAAAGAAAAGGCAGACGCAGAGTGGCACAAAGTTACAAAATTGGCGAAAGGGTGCTGTTAGTATTAGTTTTTACATCAATTATTTTATCTAATTTTCTGACAGCATTTAATGGATCACTGCAATACAAGAACATGTCGATAAACATACCCACTCTCCTGGTATGTTTTGCCCCCACAACAGCCTGATTATAGGAGATTTATTATAACATCACTATATGTACTCATGTACCTCAGACCAGTTGTTTCACATATTTTGGTGAGTATATCCCAAGCATATTTTTTATCAGCGGTCAAGCCTAATAAGACAGTCCCGGGATAGAACTCTTTAATATAATAATAACAATTCTTTATTTCAGTCTCAGATGGTCTATAGAATGAACAAATAAAAAATAAGATGGCAGACAAAAGACAAATCACTGGCTCGTTACATAAATTTGGTGGGACTGAGACAAATCGGAAAGTTGTAAGAAGTTGTCTGTCGACATAAAGTCTGTTTCGTAGAGAATTAATATGGCGTCGAATAACCTCATTAAAGCTGGGTACAGAGTTAATCCCAAACATAAACGTAGCACTACAATTGCCTGAGAATTGCATTAACCAGCGAATTGCGTTGTTGTATGTGACACGCAGTTTTTTTTCAGTTACATTGACGAGTACGAAGATCACAGATGGCTGCAACAGATGGTGGTACAATACGACGAGAAAAGCTGCTTCTTCACATCTTGAGAACACAAATACAACTTTCGAGTCAGTGGAATTGCGGGAGATAAAATGATCAAGATATTTGGCGTTGTCAACGTAATTCAGCTCTGAGCCAGACAGTTTAACAGAGGGTGCTTTCAGATCATTGAACATTTTTGGGCGAAAACACATGCATAAACATTCTTAGTGTTGAAGACAATAGCATTGTCAGTCGCAAAAATATCACATATATCAAGTAGATTCTGAGGAACCTTGTCAGAGGAACTGACAAGGCATCAGTCGTCAGCGTAATGTAATGTGGTTAAAGAAGACTCCGGCTACATTACATCCTAAATTGGACCGAGATATGTTAATGTCGAGTCCATGTACGTAGACATTAAAGCCCAGAGGAGACAGAATTCCACCTTGGCGAACTCCATTTCAAGCAAGGAACCCTTCTGAAAAGGAATACTCATTCTCCTGGTAGCCATGATAGCCACGAAACGACGGCATTGTCAATGTGACGTCGGGTCAAGGTTAGGCACCGGGTAATGCTCTAAGATTAGCTCTACTGCCAAATCCGGAAAATCTCATTGTGGTTTTCAAAATACTACATATCAGAACAATTTTAGAAGATTGTATTGTCTCGGAGTTAAATAGCCATTTGCAAACACAAATCATCGCATGTAAATCTCCATGAATAAAGTAATACAGCATTTCCAATGTTAATGTAAATAGTTCGTTGCCTAACCACGGCGTGACGTCACATGTGTCATGACGTCGTTTCTGCTTTTTGTCGTTAGAGAGTTCCATCTCGGGAGTGTCCTGTTAATATTTATGATATCTAATCTCCAATATTATGATCTCGCTTGGTCTGTGTTTCGCGCATGGTGACAGGGCAGAATTATCGCTCCTAAAGATATTTCTGCTGTAGGTATTGAAACATAGACAAATCTCAGAGATTTATCTGCTTAGAAACACTTCAGGTGTATGCTGTTTATCTTCTAATGTCTTCTGCACTTTTTAAAGTGCATAAGACCCAAGTTCTGTACAGAATTATTACTGTTTTATTATCAAAGGTGTCAGGACAGAATTATCGCTTCTGGAGTTCTGTAGATATTGAAAAATACCATTCTCAATTCGATATTTTTCTGCTTTGACACATTTCATATGTAAACATGGCTGTTTCTTTTAATTTCTTCCGCAATTCCCAGGGTCTAAGATCTGTTCATTGTTATTACTGTTTTATCAAAGGTGTCAGGACAGAATTCTCGCTTCTGGAGATGGGCATTGAAAAATACCAACCTCAATTCGAGATTTATCTGCTTTGATACATTTCATGTGTAAACAGGGCTGTTTATTTTAATGTCATTCACAGTTCCCAAGGTCCAAGTTCTGATCATTATTATTACTGTTTTACCAAGGGTGTTAGGAGATGCTTCTGGAGTTCATTGAAAAATACCAATCTCAATTAGAGATTTTTCTGTATAACACATTTAATGTGTACTCTGTTCAACAGCACAGTTTGCGCAGTTTCCAAGGTCCATGAGATCCAAGTTCTGGACATTATCAATACTGTTTTTATCAAAGGTGTCAGGACAGAATTTTCGCTCATGACGATCTTTTGTAGGTATTGAAAACTAACAATCTCAATTCGAGATTTATCTTATTTACATATTTTATGTGTGTTCTTAAACAGCGCTATTTCTTATTATGAAACCGAGTTAACCTTGAAGAGGAGCAAGTCATTTACCAGCCTACAAATTCGTCATACCGGAACCAAGGAAGATTGGGAGATTATGCAGGAGTTGTCTCCCTTGCTGTGATAGAGTCGTTCTTCCTGACCAGAGTTGTCGCCATGATGTGTTCAGTCACCCAAAGCCAGATGACCGCGAAGTAGATCTGAGATTACTGCTGTCACAACACAGGAAGTTCTTATCTACCAGACATTCCCGAGTTCCTGTTTCCTTACCTCGATTTCCGTTTCTCAAAACCAAAATTCACAGTTGTCTCTCGATAACTTATGTTATCAAACCGAGAACCTAGATTTTCGAATCGGCCATTTGAGTTAACGGTCGAGAACCCCCAATATTTATGAGACAGAATCAAACTGCCATGATAAGTGAGATAACATTCACTGCTGGCATTAATAGCCGTTGACCCCAGACACGAAGTCGAGTTCACGACAACTGTTGCAGAGATAGCTTTACGATCCAAACTCCTAGCCCTGTTACCTCGAAATAAATCGTACATGCCAGGAGATTGCCTCATCCGGGTTACTTCCGAGATAACTACTCCAAACCGGTGTTGGCCCGAAGCTAGAACTTCGGCAATCTTCGTGCATGCTCTGATCGTCAGATAGGAATTGAGACTGAGAGAGATAGGACGTTTATTCGGGTGGTGGAGGGACAATTTTAACGGGGGATATTTTAACTATCTATCGCAGAATGTGTTGCTAGTCGGGACACAACGCTACGACAACTGGCGTCAAAGTGAAAGAATATTTTATTTTCACGGTTGAGATCCCATTTATGCCTGGAACATTGATAAAATTCCCTGGTAAACAAACGCGATACGGTATGGAAGCCGGCCATTTTCCCTTTGTTCGCGTTCCCCCAATCCCTGTTATATTGGCCGGCTGTCCACGTTTAGATTGAAGGTTGAATTGTTTTACCGGGAGAAGGCCATCCTGACATATATGGGCTATTTTAGTAGACGATTCTGTATGAATTCTCTCACGGCTCGCGGGCTGTTGATTGCAGAATAGTTCAGAACAGGTTTTTCTTTGTCCGGCCGGTTGGCTCAGGCAATAGTAATTTGCACACAGGTTGTGGGGTGTCACGGTTATTCGTTTCGCCTTTCTTGGGAGATTCTGTTCATTTCGGTCCGGGCTATCAAATATTTTTTCTGATGTTTGGCCGGCTGGCATTTCTAGGAGATAGTGTGTCGGTCGGAGTCATTTAATAAACTTGGTGTCGCTGTATATACAGTATTGTTGCCCTGTGATGGACGCGCTATGCTATAAGTAAGGCCTACACGAGAATAAATTCGGCACCATCTACAACACATAAGTTCGTGTGATTATAGCAATTGATCGTTTCGCCGCTCGTTATTGGGAAATCAGTTCTGTCCAATTCGGCCTGGGCTATTAAATATGTTCCATTCGGTCTGTGCTACTAAATATATTTCTGGTATTTAGCCAGTTGAACTAGTCAACATTTAGTGGGAATAGTGTATTTACTCTATTCATTTATTGCATTTGGCGTCGTTGTGTATACAGCATTATTGTCCTGTGATAAACGCGAAGTGTTATTAGTAGTGGCATTTTGGCCGTTCGTGGTCAGTAGATTGGTAAAAACCCGATAAATTGACTCAGTTGTATTGAATGCGATTTGAGCCCGGAAGGGCTATACAATGTTCAAATATTTGTACCGTCTTATCGTATAGAGCTAGTATATGGGAAAATTGGAATTTTTAAGAAGTTTTTTCTCCATTGTCGCTCCAGGTGTTACTTTTGTGTGATAGATTTCCGCTGTGTGGATTGACTTTTGTGCGAGATATTTCTGTTGTGTGCTAGTGTTAATGTATGACAGAAAACTTTGAAGGAAAGTTGATACCGGCATTTGTGAGGGGTTTGTGTTGGGAATGCAATTGTGGGTTAATAGAAAATGCTCAGATTATTCGCGGTTCAATTTAATTTGAGAACGGTTGAGTTTTTTTCTGCTAACGTTTTCCCCATCCCGATAAAAGGGAAACACGTTTTGTCTTTGTGTTTCAAGATATTTTTTGAACGTTTGGTCCCTAATTTGTATAGTTCCACTTATGTCGTGGTGTTCGTGATAGTCGAATTTGTCGGCTGTCAACTGGTCGGCTAAAGATATCCCTCATCGGGTCAATTTCTGTAGTAATTCAGATGTATATTGCCTACATTTTGGTTGTCCGATACGTGATTTGTATTGCTCAGTTTATAGTTTATAGTTTAGGGCATTGCCAGTCATGCGGCTCACATTCATGGCGACACCATGGTGTTGTCAGTGTGATAATAGTAATCAGACTTCCCTCAATTCTTCTGAATTGAGTTAATGACATTTATTTCCAGTTTTTGTTTTCTCCCCTCTTCTGGATCAGTTCAGGAAATTATGTTTTGTTTGAAATTTAATTGAATGAGAACATGCCTATGTTTCATCCGTGAGGGGTCTGAATGATAGACTGAGGGTTGTTCATGATGTTGGACACTATGGGGGTGATGAAGGTTTTAGGGAAGCATGTCAACAAATGTTGGTTGTTGGCTTTGGTTACACATTTGGAATTATTTTGGGAATAAACGAGAGAGTACTGATTCCTTGATCGAAAGACCTTCCTGGGCTGAGTAGTGCTTAGTTGGTTCGTCGTGATATAGCTGAAATATTGTTGAAAGCGACGTAAATTCTATTCACTCGCTCACTCAAAAGACATTCAGGTTGTAGATTTTCTCAGATGTGGAAATTGGCTTTATAGACTGGATTGGTTATAGGTCAGTTTCCGATATAGGATCCCATCGGTTTCCGACTTTGCCTAATCTAAATTTAAAGCTGTCTTAAATTATTTAGGCTCAATCAGAATCTTCCAACATAGAGTACTATTTCCCGAGATCAGAATAAACATACAGGGTTTAGAAATCTTGGGTATGGAAAGTAGTTTTATATAGTGTTTTGGTTACAATTCAGTTTCCGTTGTGCGCAAAGCACTTATTCGTGGTACACAAACGGTTTTTGACTTCCGCTGAACCAGATTTGAAGCTATTCCATAAATTATTTGAGCTCAATCAGAGCCTTCCAATAGTTTACATATATGTTTGTGTTGTGAATGAGTGAGTTTAAATTTTGATACAGTTTATCATCTTGAGAAGACACACTATTTCCTGGTTGTATTTGAACTCGGGAGTTCTAACTCCTCGATGTGATCCAATCTAAAACCCAGTTTGTATCATGTGTTGCATTCCTCCAGGCACGGGGGACCGTGTTGACTGAAGGTTTATTTATTTTGAACACCGGTGGCCTGCTTTGATTTTCGGGCACAATTGACAATAGATTTTTTTCCCCCAAGGTCCACCTTGGGTTTCTTCGGTGCTCTATACATAATTAGTTGCAAATTGAAATAGTGCAAGATTAACAGAGAAGTGGCAACCCGTTGACTGTGTGATAGCACGTGTTGCACTTGCTCTGGAGATGGGTCTTGTTCTTTTTCTTTTTCGCTAATTTATGTAGCTGAATAGGCACACTAGAACGTGTTGACTGCGATAACACGTATGCATTTGTTCATGAATGTGTTTCATTATTCTGAACTCATGAGCAATGCACATGTTTAAATATTTTCATTTTCTGGGTCTGAGAGGTTGACACTACGGGTTATTTTTGGTGTCAAATTTAGACATACTGTTGTGAACTGTTTTATTTATATTTTGTTTTTCTCAGTGATTTTCTGGAGTGGAGGATCACTGAGCGTGAGGAGTTGACACTATTAATTATGTTATGGTATCAAATTTGGTGTTTTGTAGGGGGACGAAATATGTGGATTGTTTTTCGTTTATTTCAGTGAGTTTCTGTTCATGCAAACAAGTAAAAAAAAATGAAGAATACCAATCACAATCTAATCAAATAAATTCACTCTCAGTGATTTTTCATTTCAGATATGTTATTCCACTTTGGACTGACTTTCATTTATTTCAGTGAGTTTCTGAAATGAAAAATCACTGAGTTTTTGAATTTATTTGATTAGATTGTGTTGGTATTCTTCATTTTTTTTCGACTTGTTTGCATGAACAGTATGTTATTCCACTTTGGACTTTCATTTTTCAGTGAGTTTCTGAAATGGAAAATCACTGAGAGTCTTTGAATGTATTTGATTGTATTGTGATTGAGTATTCCTTATTTCTTTTTGATTTGTCTGCATATACCATATATATCATTCCACGTTGGTTGACATTGCAGATTTGGGGCCGTTAATGTGTTAATGGTCATAGAGGAAGCACTGCAAAAAATTGAAGGGGGTGAGAAGTGGTCGAAGTGCATGTCGAGTAGAAGAAATCTTTGGACTTAGATAAAGAGGTGGGCCAAGTGCATGAGAAGGTTAGGGCATATGGTCTTCGGTTAGGTCGAGTAGACGCTCGACTGGTTGAGGAGGGTGGCCCTCGTAATCCAAACTAATGAATTATACGCCCAAGGTCAGTAAATGGTTGAATAGGATCAACAGTTGGGTCAATTGGGTGGAGGGGCGGATGTTCATGGTTGCCGATTGGGTCAACTAGACAATAGGGTCGCGTTGGATTGCCGGTGGCGGGATGTCCTTTAGAGGTTCCGCCGGACACTGGCTCTCCTTAGAAGGTTTCGTGGCCCTTATGGTCCAGGCCTACCTCCCCCGGGCCGACACGTTCCGGCGACGGCAGCAATTGTTGCAGCCTGCCCTCTCGGGGATGTGATTATTCCCTGTATTTCTGTGTTCATGTCTACGCTGAGTCTATGCTGGGGGTGTCCGGTGGCTACGAGTGTCCGTCTCCTGTCTTTTAACTGAGGTAGGACATTTTTTGTAATTAGTAGGTGTCCGCCCTTGGTGCAGCGATAAAAGATATGACAACGTACACTGGTCCCCGGGATACTCTTAGCCATCAGACCATTTAATGGCTCCCCGGGAGCACGAGGTTATCAAACACATACTGCATTTTCACTCCAGTCCGTGATTGATGAACCGTTACGACATCGTCCCCAATAGTTTGTGGTGTTGTATAGATTGTCATTTGTGAAGCCTTGTCTTGGGTCCAAGTTGTCTGGTTTGTATTGTCAAGGTTGGATGTTTTTGTGTTTCATTGTTGTGTGATTATGTTTGAATTGATGTTGATGTTTTTAGTAAGATGGTGTTGGATGTTCTTGTTTTCCTTGGTTCTCAGAAGAGAGAAAAAAAAAGATTAAAATATTCTGGAACACTTATAGTATTCAGTAAGGGAAATAGGGATGGATTGGGAGGGGATGCAATGGTGGAAGAATCTGATGGGGGCGGTGTCCGCGTGACGGCTTAAGTCCACCAATCTCGGAAGCCTCGACTTATGTGAGATCATCAAGATATGATCTGAGAGAGTTGGATTTTCAGACAGTCACATGTAGGACGTTTAATGTTGATTCAGTGAGGGGAAAACTTTTTCGGATGCTGGTAGGCAGTAAGGGAAGGTATAAATAATAGGTTCGCCCTTGGCTATCACGGCCCTTCCGACCACCGAAACTATGTTACTTGTTCCCTAAACCCGGTCACTTGAGCCATTTTTAGGAGTCTCCAAGGGTTGACTTTGCCAATTCGGGGAATGAACAGTATGGGAATGCTGGTTAGGCAGCTACCATTTTGGGGAATGAACAGTATGGGAATGCTGGTTAGGCAGGCACCACTGTTTGTGTTAGATTTTAGCTGTGCTGGAGATGTGGTGTTGGCGCCCTTGGTTGACGGCCTATGGCTGGGTTTTTGAGTTTCTCTTGGCCTATGGGTGTGTAGTGGATTTTGGAGATGGGGTATTGGTTGTTTGGGAGAGGAAGGTGTTTTGCAGTTTGAGTTTTTATGGAGTGGTGATTTGTTTAATGTGGGCTCCATTTTGTTCTGCCAGTGACAGCTTTGTGGGGATATGTTCATGTGTGCCATCACGTGTATGCAGTGGAGGATAAATTGTATTTGATTTTGTTGTACAGGATGTTTATTTGAAGCATTGTGGAATTGAGCTTTTGAATTTCTGTTTTGTTGTACAGGATGTTTATTTGGAGCACTGTGAAATTGAGTTCTAGACCCAAATTGTTGCTAATGTGCTGTGCAATGTAATGTGTATTTGGAAATATTGTTTTGGAGTTATCGTGTGGGTTGGAGAACTCCGGTGTGCGTCGAACACTGGTTTATGTTGTGGCATTGTATGTGTTATGTGTGAAGAACCCCGCTGTGTGTTGAGCACTGTGGTTTACGCTGCGGCGTTGTACGTGTAGCGTGTGAACTCCGGTGTGCGTCGGACACTGGTTTATGTCCTGGCATTGTATGCGTAGTGTGTGAAGGACCCCGGTGTGTGTTGAGCACTGTGGTTTACGCTGCGGCGTTGTACGTGTAGCGTGTGAACTCCGTTGTGCGTCGGACACTGGTTTATGACGTGGCATTGTATGTGTAGTGTGCAAAGGACCCAGGTGTGTGTTGAACACTGTGGTTTACGCTGTGGCGTTGTACGTGTAGCGTGTGAACTCCGGTGTGCGTCGAACACTGGTTTATGTTGTGGTATTGTATGTGTAGTGTGTGGAAAACACTGGTGTGTGCTGCGGCGTCGCACGTGTAATATGGGAGAAACTCTGGTGTGTATTTGGGAGTTGGATGTTGTTCGAAAATTTTGATTTGCGCTGCGGCGTTGTACTTGTAGTAAGTTATGGGAGAATTTGATGTGTTGTGATGAACTAAGTGTGTTTGAGTATTCTATGTGAGGGAACCGGGTGCTAGACGCCTGGGTTCGATAGTTGCTGTGTGGTTAGAGAATTTCTGTGTATGAAGACTGTGATGCAGATTTATGCGTTAATGTCATTTCTATGTGAAGCCTGTTGAGATTTTATGTGTGTTCTTTGTGGGTTTTTCTATGTGTGTTGAGCTGTGTGGTATGTTCATGAAAGTCTATGTGAGGTGAAGTTTAACATATGGAGTGACATGTAGGAGATATAGTTAGATAATATGTAGTGCGGATAGCCAGGTCGGAGACCTGGGGTTGAGGTAGACGTGCCTCTTCATCCCATCATCCAAGTTGCCACATGAACAGGTACAATAAAAAGCGTACCTGAGATACAACACATATCATGAATCGTTAGATTCTTGGTATGTGCTTTAGAATAGGTTTACCAGAAGACTATTCTGTGAAGTCATGTGACGCAGTCAGTATGTCGGCACCTCTTCCCACTTCCCTTATATGTGTTGTAATTTATTCCTGTATATGGCGAGATTCTGCTGGTGGACGTTTCGTCCCCGAGGCCCGCCCCCTGTACAGACCTTTTGGTCTTTGATATATGTTGGCATTTGTGGGAAGTTGATGCTGGGTCGACATCGGGCCTTACAGACTAGTCTTTTGTGTTAAATGCCGTCATTTACATCTGACGACGATACAGCTCACCAATCTCCAATGTACGAGTTGTCACAGCGAAACAGCTCACCAATTACCAGTATACGAGTTGTCAGAGCAATTCCATCATAGCTCTCTAGATTTGTATCTAATACCGCTTATGCCGGTGCTAGGGGCCGTGTGGTCATATCATCCAAGTTGCCACATGAACAGGTACAATAAAAGCGTACCTGAATCGTTAGATTCTTGGTATGTGCTTTAGAATAGGTTTACCAGAAGACTATTCTGTGAAGTCATGTGACGCAGTCAGTATGTCGGCACCTCTTCCCACTTCCCTTATATGTGTTGTAATTCGCCATGAATCCATGGTGAGAGTTGTCTATCCGATATTTTGTAGTACGCGTTATGATTTATTGTGAATCCGTTGGGGCAGGATAGCCACCACTCGGGGAGTGAATAAATGCGTCATTATTTGATTATAGTCTCAACCCTCGTCTAGTTATGAGTTTAATGATGTGGAGGTGGAGGTGTAGCAATTATGGTTATGTTCTCCCTCTACAGATATTCTCTCTGGTGAGGTAGCCGTTTGCTGGGGCGGGTGTGCGCTGGGTCATCATGTCTGAATGCACGCGGACTGCTGGCTCCTCGTACATTCGTCCCTGTGGATTCCCTCTCTAATAGAAAGTGTTGGCCGCTAGTGAAGACGAGCCTTGAAATTATTAGGGGAGAGAGAATGGGGAGCCCAATTTATAGTCTGGACGGCTATTAGATTAGAGGCTTGTTCCAGTTGTGGATTGTATGATATTCTGGTGTTTAGTGTGGCCATGTAGCTGGTAGGCTGGCCTGCTATACCAGTCGTGGGTTGGATGATGTTTTGGTATTAATTGCGGCCATGTAGCTGGTAGGCTGGCCTGCGGATTATATTTTTAAGAATTAAGATGAGCAGTCCCATGCGGCTGATTATATTTATTGGGGCCGTAAAGCTGGTAGGCTGGCCTGCGGATTATATTTTTGAGAAATAAAGTGATCCGTCTCATGAGGCTGACCATTTGAGTGAGATTTTTAGTGGGATTGGGTGTAATTATAGACAGTCTGGTAATGAGACTGGACTAGTGGGGTGGGTACCATTTTATTGAAGTTGGGTGCTTTTAGGGAGCAGTGTACTTTTGTACACTGCAAGTTACGCATTTTGACACATGTGATATAACATAGAGAATTCACGTCTTTGTCTCGTATTTTAGTAATTGTTGTCAGCGCTGGACAGGCGGTTGCCTGGGATAGGGAAGGGTTTTATAAGGGCGCCAAAAAGAAAACGGGGAGGGGTGTTGCAGAGATAGCTTTACGATCCAAACTGCTAGCCCTGTTACCTCGAAATAAATCGTACATGCCAGGAGATTGCCTCATCCGGGTTACTTCCGAGATAACTACTTCAACCCGGTTTTGGCCCGAAGCTAGAACTTCGGCAATCTTCGTGCATGCTCTGATCGTCAGATAGGAATTGAGACTGAGAGAGATAGGACGTTTATTCGGGTGGTGAAGGGACAATTTTAACGGGGGATATTTTAACTATCTATCGTAGAATGTGTTGCTAGTCGGGACACATCGCTACGACACAACTATCAATTCCAAATCCTAGGATATGTGAAGGGGGTTCAACATAAAAGAGACTGAAACATAAACTCGGTGTTGTCGGCTAGATAACCTAAGTTTTCGGCTGTTAACTTATAGTTATCGATTCGAAAACCTGAGTTCTCGGTTTGATAACCTAATTATCTAGGGACAACTGTGATTTTCGGTCACGTGAAACAGAAACTCGAACTCGGTAAGGAAAGAGGAACTTATAGTATAATAAATACTGGTCCTAGGGGGCCACACCTACAATAACACTGGTGAAAACCCAGACTCCTACTTGCCCGTTTTGTTTTTCTAGGTTATACCTAGTATTCATTGTTTAGTATCTGCGGGTGCAAGTTTCGGGTTATTTTTGGTCGAAAATTCTTATTTCTGACCAGCGAAACCCTCATCAGGGAGCCTACGAATTGACCGTTATGGTCAGATTTTTACTTACTTCCTGTATTTCACTGATGCTTTTACCCCGCCTATAGCATAATTGTGGCTGGCTGGTAAAGTTGGCGGCATGTTTGTTTGTGATCCAGTATTTCTTCAAGATCCTTTTCAGCCATTTCGTGTATGGATTGAAAGTCGTTATGTAACACATACGTCGTTTCAGTACAGACTTATTTTGTATGCCCTCGTCCCTCTTGAGATATTTGTTTCTGTGAGTAATTTCCGAGGTAGAGTATCCTCTCTTTTTAAGCTTTTGCTTGAAGTATTCTAGTCTATGTAGTCTGCAGTATTATTGCAGTTTCGTATATATATTTTCATTTCTCCCGTAATGTGCTGTTTACTGTGCAGGTATTTGTAGGTTTCAGTTAGCTTTGTTTAGCATTTCACATCAAGTATTGAGTCAGTCGGATATCTTTTCCCCTTGAAAACGGCAACGTTTAGATAATTCGCCTCGTTTTCAGATATTTCATACGTGAATTTCAATAGAGGATGTGCGTTATTAGCCATCTCAAAGAAACTCTCAGCTATGGCTTTATTTGCCTGTAGTAGTATGAAGCCATCATCCCGAAAAGTTTGAATGCTAGGTATAACCTAGAAAAACTAAACGGGCAAGTAGGAGTCTGGGTTTTCACCAGTGTTATTGTAGGTGTCCCCCCCTAGGACCAGTATTTATTATACTATATAACATTCACTGCTGGCATTAATAGCCGTTGACCCCAGACACGAAGTCGAGTTCACGACAACTATCAATTCCAAATCCTAGGATATGTGAAGAGGGTTCAACATAAAAGAGACTGAAACATAAACTCGGTGTTGTCGGCTGGATTACCTAAGTTTTCGGCTGTTAACTTATAGTTATCGATTCGAAAACCTGAGTTCTCGGTTTGATAACCTAATTATCTAGGGACAACTGTGATTTTCGGTCACGTGAAACAGAAACTCGAACTCGGTAAGGAAAGAGGAACTTGGGGTTGTCTGTTAGAAAACCTAGGTTTTCGGTTCGATAACCGCGAGTTTTTTATTATTTTGACAACTGACCTTCCATAGCAAGAACCATGCTGAAAGATGAATACTATGTCTATAACTACAATATATCTGTTAGGGTAGGCCTACATATACACTCTATTCTGAAAGTACGATAATAGCTCATCACGATCAATGAGAGGTCAAAGGTTAAAACATACAAGCTTCAGATCAGACATTCAGCAGACAGTCGTGGCCAATAAGGAGTATACCTCATCGTAATCCCAGAAATACCGCATATTACCGCATATTCACGCCAGACATGAGACTGAAGCGCAGGTTCACGCACATGCGTTTTTTCATGGGAGCCAGCAATGCCGTCGTCTTGGGACACTTCATTGTAGCAACGCATCGACCGATATTTTCCTTACACTTGCGATAAAATTGCAATTTACACCTACAAGATACCTGTGTGACAGGCTCTCGTGAAAAGACGCATGGGCGTGAACCTGCCCTTCAGTCTCGTGCCTAGCGTGCATATGCGGTAATATGTGGTACTTCTGTAATTACAATGCGGCTTATTTCCGCGTCTCAATAACAGATCTCATGACACCATTTACACCAAATCCAAAATGAACAACCAGTTGAATCTTCCACACCAAAATTCTAGAGGTAACACAATGCTGAGCAAAACAGATTATTGTTATAAAGGGGGCTCCTTGGATAGATCACATTAGCGTGACTCTATCACTACCTTGTAGCGATCTGGGGTTAGAATGACAGCCGCGTCGAATTGACGAGGGTCGAGTGGGGGAAGTGCTTCTCCTGTATTCGGCCTTCTGAAGTGAAGTCTTTGTAGGAGTGTAGTCATGTAGAGAAATATCCGGGATTTAGCGAAATTTTCCCCAATACAGGATCTCCGTCCGACACCGAAAGCCATCATGCTGCAAATACACAATTGCATTAGTCCACTACTTGTATGGTCGCAAGTCCTAAACAATTAGTCGAGAACATACCGTAAAATCAAACCCACCTTTGAGTGTGAAACCTCAGTGATAGATATTTCCAATCTTAACTTCGGTGAGCAATTAAAACTACACAACAAAGCTGTCGGTTGGTGAAAACATTGTGTGCACATAGATAAAGAAGTATCATGGTGGTGTTCCGACCTCGTTCATGGTAAGAGAGCACAAACCCAACAACTGAGGAGGAATAATACCGTACCTATGGTAGGCTATCCCTGCCACAAGTCGTCATTTTATACCATGGTATAAAATAATATATAAGCCTACTATGGTACAAAATGATTATAGGATGCCTGTAAATATTTTATTCCATGGTATAAAATCGCCAAGCCTGCCATAATTCGTATAGGGTGCCTATAATTATTTTGTGCCATGGTATAAAATCGCCAAGCCTGCCAAAATTCGTATTTATAGGATGCCTGTAAATAATATATACCATGGTACAATTAGTTTAGCCGTAAGTGGTAAACAACTCGATGTCTAAAACGTAGACATATGTTCACGTGAGCAAATGGGAAGTGGACTGATTTTCGAAATCCTCACGCAGGGTGCTTTGCGCAAAACGCACCGTTTGATTTTCTTGAGAGGGAGGCATCCTTCTTTTTTTGGAAATAAAAGAGAAACTTAGGTACAACGAAAATATATAGGGAGAGCACTTTCTGTCCCTCTCCATTCTGCAGTACACCCCAAATCGCCAAGGCCAGATAGCGTTAATACGCTAATCTTTCTACCATGTATACTTTATCAGATTAACTGAAGTCCTTAAGTACACAATGCACATATCTGTCACCATTTCTAATCTTCTAATTCTATCTCATAACACAACACTTCTTACTGTGAGCTGAGGTGGCATGGCTGGAAAGTGTTTACACTGACATATGTATACACAAGTTTACATCTATTCCATGGTTAAACTAGTGTCATGGTATTATTATTAGACACTGTGGATATTTCTCGAATAATAGAGCTACGTAAGCTTGTTTACATTCTATTATGTGCTTATAGTCATGGAGTTTTCTCGAAGATGTTGTGGATTGTGTCTGGGTCAGATCATGCGTCAAAGCTATGTGTTCTGGAAACTTCGTGATTTGTAGAATTATCTCGAATGCATCATAGAGTATAAATAGCCCGACAGTCAGTTATTCTAGAGGGGATTCGATCTGGCTTTATGTGGGTGCGTTATACTTACTATACGGACTGTATACTCCTGTGAATTGACTTTGGCTGCTGTGTTATCTACGTGATTGAACTGTCGGAGATTGGACATTTGCTGGAACTATAACCGGCTGAGCGGTGTTGGACTATCAAAATACAGAACAGCGATTTGTGCGGCACGGACTGTATAGAAATTTGCACGTCAACACGGACTGTGAAATATACACTGGTATAGCATTGAACATTAAGACTATATTTGACATTTATTTGTTGTATTAACCTTACTTAATTTGTGTATGAGTTTAGTATTGTAAATAAATATTTGATTGTTAATCCTTGACTTCACAAAAGTTTTCTGTTACGTTATTTTTATTATCGTTTATGACGTAACACTAGTAAATAAGTTGTAATTGGTAAGTCGCGATGTCTGTTCTGTACTCTCAACAGCTGCATGCAATTTGACGGTGGATTTGGCGATCCGAACCTCGAGGGATCCGCCATCTTCTGTGTACATTTCCCGCTAAATCGAAAGAGGGGGAGGAGCCTAAAGCTCGGCACCAACTATGTAAAATCTCATATCATTGATGTCAAGAATCAGAAAGCCATATTTTACGATTTACTGCTAAATTAATTTGTACCATAGTATATATTATTTACAGGCATCCTATAAATACGAATTATGGCAGGCTTGGCGATTTTATACCATGGTGCAAAATAATTATAGGCATCCTATAAACACGAATTATGGCAGGATTGGTGATTTTATATCATGCTACAAAATATTTACAGGCACCCTATAAATATTTTATACCATGGTATAAAATGACGAATTTTGGCAGGATGGCCAACCATAGTACCGATATCACAATAATTGTTTCCCTAACTTTTGTGTGTGCCTTAATCTCGTCCATGGAGAGTTTTGGATAAACTTACTTTCGTCTGTTTTGAGACTCCGGTGGCAACAGTTTTCCAGTCTCGTCTAAGAATCTCTCCGGTCGGAAGTCCCAAGGTTTTTCCCACAGAACCTCGTCATGATGTACATACCACAGATTGGCGAATACCTAAATAATAACATATTGGATGTGAAACCTGCGATCGGTTTGATACTTTTATAAAAACATGTAAACTGAAAAATGCATGAATATTTTAAACTATTTGTGGGTTGTTGGACTGTATTCTAAAATAACACCTGTTGAGGATAACATCTGTATGTAAGTCGAGTACCATTTCTCGGAGAATCATATTTCGCCTTCTCAGGCCATTTATATTGCTTGAAAACACTGAATGTATCATCCGAAATATGTAGCCCAAGTTTAATTAGTGAACTTTTACTGCAAACCAAGTTTTGTGACTTGTAAACGTGGTGATGAATGAAACGCTCGATCGGCTCGGGCCTCACAGGTATTTGTTCTGAATGCGAACTTGTATTCAATAAATACTTCTTCGTTTAGGCCGATTTTCAATAGCTGGCGGTGATGTGGTTCATCATTTTTCAACAGATGACTGACTTCATAGGGCTATTACATGATCGCTCTGTAATATTTGTATCTAATACCGCTGAAGCCGGTGCTAGGAGCCGTTTCATTCAAGACGTCCACGACAGGAATAGCTACAATAGAATCGTGGCTGGAATACAAATCTTCACCGGGATCACCTTTGGCTCTTGAGATGTTTTCGGAAATATGCAGTCAGCATATTTGTCTGTTCGGTCATATGACTTTTTGACATTACGCCGGCATCGTTTTCCACCACCCTTTTAAAGTTGCGCTTAATTGTTATTGATATTCATGTTCGAGTGTAAGTTCTTCCAGTTTCGAAGACGCGACACCAATAATTTATCAGTAGACATTATTGTCGTGCAGGAGACCCATACAGAGAGCACATATTTATTATGGACATAACTTGCTAGCGGAATAATATTTCACGGAATCATGTTCAGCCCTACCTGACCTGGGGGGGGGCCCATTACCCCCCCCCCCGCCCCCTGCCAGCCCCCTGCCAAACTTACTCCACTATCTCCGGAACGACAAGCCGACCCTCCGCGACTTTTTGGTTTGTCATATTGGGTGTCATTTTGAGCCTATTTGCATCTCCCCATGAGCAGAATCATGGATAAATTCAAGACGATGGCCATGTGGGGTACCAGAAATGTGATGTTTTCGTCATTTTTCTTCAAAATTTCTACTGTTCTTCAAGGAAAATTTGCAGAAAATATATTTTGTTTCACATCAGACTATTATTTACTAATTTATCATGAAGTTTTTGCTAAAATAAAACATGAATAAAAAATTCGGAAAATCTGACCGAAAAATCGACTAAAATATTTTAGTTTTGACTGTGGTGTCATCAAAGCGGCCATCTTGATTTTTTTGGTTTTTACATTTTCCGGTAGAGCCTGACCCAAGGGTATAATGTGGTAAGTTTCAGTCATTTAGCTCAAGTGGTAAGAAAAATATTTAAAGAAATGCCTGGACAGTTCCAAAAAGACCAGGCCAGATAGGGTTAAAACGATCGGACGTTATGTGTATAATTTTTACGTTAGTCCTATGAACCAAAATTCTTATTGCTGATGTTGTTTCATGCGTATATTCGCTTCTGAAAGTCACCAAGCGGAATTGTCAAAGAAGCGTATGTACCGTTTCACGACTTGGCCTAAGAATGGAATGTGAGAGTGTATATACTTAATATGTCCATAATCTATGCTTGTATCTAAGAGACCTTTATCCAGTGCGCCTGGATTCTGTTGTCTTCACACAGGAGCTGGGTCTGAAATCTAGTTCACATACGTAATTCCAGGCAGACTATATGTTTTTACTATAAATATGAAATCCCTGTCATAGAAGACCGGGCAAGGACACGAAATATAACTTTTGATGGCATTGTTTGTTACAAATGGGTACCCAAGCTACATTAGCTTCTGTGTGGGGTAGGGTTCAAAGTGGAAGGGGATACCAACCTAATTTGGGGCATTAAAGGTCATTTTTGTGTCACTTCTGGAGGCAGATGATGTCAAAATTTGTCGTTCCTAAATTAATTTTCATTGTGATGTTTGTTACCAATGGGTATCCACGTTAAATTGGTTTTAACCCAAACTCTGGCGTTGAATGTATGTGGATATTGAAAAACTCGAAATGCCTTACGGAAGAACTTGATGCTAAAGGTCACATACCGTACAGACATGTATCCACATGGGATTTCTCGACTCTCTATACCATAATCCCTCATCAGGACCTCATTGGCCGTCTAAGTTCATTAATAGTATCTGTGTTTAAGAAAACTGATCGTAGATATATTAATGTCGGAAGCCATAAAGCATTCGTTAGCTCTACTACAAGAGATATCATTTATTGGATGTTTCTTTGATTATAGAATTGCTTGAATTTCTGGTTAAAAATATCTATGTGAAATTTGGCAACACAATATATCAGCAGCATATAGGTATTCCAATGGGTACTAATTGTGCACCCCTGTTGGCTGACCTGTATCTGTTCTCTTATGAATATGACTATATGCAGGCGCTTTCAAAAACCGATCCATTCAAAGCCCGTTCCTTCTCATTCATCAAACGCTATATAGACGATCTTCTCGCTGTGGATAATCGCTATATAAATGACGCAGTGAAGGATATATATCCACCTTCACTGGATTTGAAGGAAACTACAGATAGCCCTACAGACACATCATATTTAGATCTATATCTCTGCAAATATGAAGCGAGCATTCTCTCTCGTCGACTTTATGACAAAAGAGATGATTACAGTTTCGACATCGTAAACTATCCCTTTCTGGACAGTAATATTCCAGTGGGACCTGCATATGGCGAATATATATCTCGAATAGTAGCATTTGCTAGATCCTGTGCTAAACGTCACAAAACATTGTTGCAGAAACTTATAAAACAGGGCTATTCCACCAAGCACCACTCAAGCGATACATAGCACATGCTGATAACAAAATACGAACGTAGCGTGCAAGATCTGTGGCGTTACGTTTCGTAACTTGTGTCTAATTCCGCTTAACCCGGGTTAGGGGCCGTATGAACCCATGTACTTCAAGATCCTCATGGTGCTCATATGAACTGTCACAACCAAAGCGTTACAGAGATACACCATTCTCTAGATAACGACTTTACAACGATTATTATGGATTAAGAATACTGAGCAGCGATACGGATTTTATATTTTTGGAACATCATGATGTCTTGTCGGCATCATTGAAAACTGTCAACCGCTGCTCTCTTGCAGGATACTAGCCTATATTTATGTATACTATGATTTAACTTTTGAATGACATTTTAAGGTGTCATTCGGTTTGACGTATAGAAGTAGTACAAGTATGAACACTGGGATATCCTGGATTTCAACTTCTTTTTTATTAAACACGACGTTTCGCTAAGTCTACCCTTAGCATTCTCAAGTGTATAAATGTACAATCAAACATGAGGTATATATATATATGTACAGGGTATGATGAAGCCAATCTAATATAACAAGAATATATGGTCTGAAAACAGTGGGGTGTAGACACTCCTGGAGAGTGGGCATACATGAAAGGGTTATGGGGAACAGAGCTAAACAAACAATAGTTGTGGTGGGTGGTTACAATGTGAGCGCTGGCTTAAATAATCAGATGTAAATAAAACAGTAGTAATGTAATAAAGTAAAGTAAAGAACAGATCAAAGAGCATCTGCATGGCTTCCGCGTCTAAAGATAGAGTTTAATGGGCACATATGTATGGATACTATGGAAGTCAGTTAAGGTGTATATATGGTCTATTGTGTTGTGATCACATCTTTCCATGCATTCGAGATTATCAGCCCTTGGTCTCTGTTCATCTTGGGCTTGTGCCTTGTTATTTCGATGGACTCCCTGATGAGGCGTGGTTTCTTCTCCCCGAGATTCGAGGCGAGGATCTTCGTTTGATCCCATGGGATGGTGTGGCCTTGATTGTTCCCGATATGTTCGGTTATAGCAGATCTTTGTTCGTTGGAGTTTCTGACTGCAGATTCGTGTTCTTTCATGCGGACGGACAATGGTCTAGACGTTTCACCGACGTAAGAATCACCACAATCACACTGAACTTTATAAATAACGCCTTTAGGATCGGGTGTTCTGTCTCCTATTCTACCATTGGCGTTGATGTAAGATTTCAAGGGTGGGGCGCATTTGAACCGGACGTCTACTGGGGCCTGTTTTTGGATCAGTCGTTGAATTTGGTGGCTGACTTGACCGATGTATGGAAGGGTGATGGTGACTGGGCTGTCTGCTGGTTTGGTGGTGCTACTGGTGTTGGGGTTTAGCGCTTTGTCTATGGCATTGTTGATGTGGGGTGTCGGGAAGTGGTTGAGTTCCATGAAGACGTTCTTGAGGTGGGAGATCACATCGCATATGGTTTTTGCTCTCCTAATCAGTGTTGATACGATGCCGGATTTGATTTTGGGTGGGTGGTTGGATTTGTAGTGAATGTACTGGTCTGTATGGGTGGGTTTTCGGTATACTGTTGTGCTCAGGTTGCCGGATGATCTGTCAATCAGCACGTCTAAAAATGGGAATGTCTTCTCATTTTCTACTTCGATGGTGAACTGCATGCGGGGGTGTACGCTGTTTAAATGTTGGAGAAGGTCGTGCGGGTCATCAGGTTCTTGCACAATGGTGAATGTATCATCCACTTTGCGGAACCAACACAGGGGTGCAAAGGGTGCTGATTTTAAGGCTTTCTCCTCTAGGTATGTCATGTATATTTCGGCAATCAGTGGCGACAATGGGGAACCCATGGGGAGGCCGTATACCTGTTCATAGAGCTGATTATTCCATGTGAAGTAGGTGGTTGTGATGCATTTGTCAGCTAGATCCACAATGGACTCGGGGCGTAGTTTGGTCTGTAGGCTGTCTTTTTGAGTCTTTGATACGTCGACGCAAGACTTCGAGAGATTCTTTCCTGGGGACACTGGTAAATAGGTCTACCACATCATAGCTGATGAGGCGCCCTGTCGAGTTCAAGCTTTTTATGGCTTCGCAAAAGGTCCCGGAATCCTTGATGTATGACTGGGCCGCTGTACCCAGTGGGGCCAACACCTTGGATAAATGGCGGACAGTGTCGTAGAATACCGGGTTTTGTGAGCATACTAGGAGTCTGCCTTTTACTGCATTTTTATGTATTTTGATGGTTGCTCTGGCATATGGCACTGATGGGTTCTGCTTGTGCAGGTACTTGTGGAGTTTTTCGTTGATTTGGCTGGTTTCTTTTAGTGTTGACAGGAGGGGTTTGTGTTCACGGTCTAGTGTGGCTGTTGGATCTTTTCTATTGTCTTAAATGTTGAGGTGTCTGTCAGTATTTTGTCAACCATTTTCGTGTATTTCTCTGTCTCTATGACTAAATTGGCTTTACCCTTGTCTGCTGCTACTATGCTGATGTGTTTGTCCCGCCGAAGTTCTTTCATTGCTTCTCTTTCGCCCTTGGTCAGGTTATCTGGTTGTTGTTTCGGTTTCTTGAGGAGTTCTTTAATTTGGTGACGAAGATAGTTCAGGTTTCTTCCTGGGGCTAAACTTCTGGAGTTTATACCTACAACTTCCAATGCCATGCAACTAGAGTTTGTTACCCAAATAGAAGCAGGACTCCAGAAGTTTAGCCCCAGGGGGAAACCTGAACTACCTCCGTCACCAAATTAAAGAACTCCTCAAGAAACCGAAACAACAACCAGATAACCTGACCAAGGGCGAAAGAGAAGCAATGAAAGAACTTCGGCGGGACAAACACATAAGCATAGTATCAGCAGACAAGGGTAAAGCCACCCTAGTCATAGAGACAGAGAAATACACGAAAATGGTTGACAAAATACTGACAGACACCTCAACATACAAGACAATAGAAAACGATCCAACAGTCACATTAGACCGTGAACACAAAGCCCTCCTGTCAACACTAAAAGAAACCAGCCAAATCAACGAAAAACTCCAAAAGTACCTGAACACGCAGAACCCATCAGTGCCATATGCCAGAGCAACCATCAAAATACATAAAAATCCAGTAAAAGGCAGACTCCTAGTATGCTCACAAAACTCGGTACTCTACAACACTGCCCGCCATTTATCCAAGGTGTTAGCCCCACTGGGTACAGCGGCCCAGTCATACATCAAGGATTCCGGGACCTTTTGCGAAGCCATAAAAAGCTTGAACTCGACAGGGCGCCTCATCAGCTATGACGTGGTAGACCTATTTACCAGTGTCCCCAGGAAAGAAGCTCTCGAAGTCTTGCGTCGACGTATCAAAGACTCAAAAGACAGCCTACAGACCAAACTACGCCCCGAGTCCATTGTGGATCTAGCTCACAAATGCATCACAACCACCTACTTCACATGGAATAATCAGCTCTATGAACAGGCGAACGGCCTCCCCATGGGTTCCCCATTGTCGCCACTGATTGCCGAAATATACATGACATACCTAGAGGAGAAAGCCTTATCCTCAGCACCCTTTGCACCCCTGTGTTGGGTTCCGCAAAGTGGATGATACATTCGCCATTGTGCAAGAACCTGATGACCCCCACGACCTTCTCTAACATTTAAACAGCGTACACCTCCGCATGCAGTTCACTATCGAAGTAGAAAATGACAAGACACTCCCATTTTTAGACCTGCTGATTGGCAGATCATCCGGCAACCTGAGCACAACATTATACCGAAAACCCACCCATACAGACCAGTACATTCACTACAAATCCAACCACCCACCCAAAATCAAATCCGGCATCGTATCAACACTGACTAGGAGAGCAAAAACCATATGCGATGCAGACCGCCTGAACGATGAGATCTCCCACCTCAAGAACGTCTTCATGGAACTCAACCACTTCCCGACACCCCACATCAACAATGCCATAGACAAAGCGCTAAACCCCAACACCAGTAGCACCACCAAACCCGCAGACAGCCCAGTCACCATCACCCTTCCATACATCGGTCAAGTCAGCCACCAAATTCAACGACTGATCCAAAAACAGGCCCCAGTAGACGTCCGGTTCAAATGCGCCCCACCCTTGAAATCTTACATCAAAGCCAATGGTAGAATAGGAGACAGAACACCCGATCCTAAAGGTGTTATTTATAAAGTTCAGTGTGATTGTGGTGATTCTTACGTCGGTGAAACGTCTAGACCATTGTGGTCCGTGTAACCTTGCACAATTCAATTTTCGTTTTTTTGCTTCTGGTTTCTCAAAATAAAAAATTGAAATTTGACCGTCAATTTTCAATTTTCGTTTTTCGTTTTCGGTTTCTCAATATCAAAAATTGAAATTTGACATTCAATTTTCGATTTTCGTTTTTCGTTTTACTTCGCGCAAAAATGAAAATCAAATATTGAACATTGCCTCGATTTGTCCGTTTTTCGTTTTTTGATTTTAACTTTGACGCGTCAATGTTAACTGCGCACGCGCAAGGCTTATGATGTCACTTTCGGTCCGCGGAGTAGTATGGAAAGCGCAAATCGGATTGTTTAGGCAGGTGTGGAGCATAATATGGAAAACCAGTAGGGGGAAAGATTTGGGAGTTTCATTACACTATAGATCCCTGGAGCCAGGCATTCGACCTAGATTATAATCGGCCAAATGCGCATGTGCAGAAGCGAGTAGGCATTCATGCAGCAAGTGTGATGCATTATATGGAGAACAACGGAGGTGATACACACGGTAGTTTCATTAAAGTCGGATAGTACAATAAATACGTGGGTACCCTAACCATAACCACCAAAGGAACCTCCCGCTTCGATGAGTTTGACATTCGCACTTAAAGCGTTGAAGTGTTTTTGACGCCGAACGTTGACGGGCATCTGAGCGCTCCAACGATCCAGGTCCCAAAAATAGAGAATGGAGATTGGACCTGAAGCGTTGAAGCATTCAGACGTCTGGCATCAAACATGGCGATTGTGTGCTTGTTTGAAATGGTGGTTTACGGGTCGCTTATGCGGATTTCGCGGCCCACCACCGCGATGCTTACTCTTATTGGTATTACATCTTTGTTGGTATCTTTATAAATACTATATTTCAAATCAATAACAAATAGCGGTTGTGTGCATGACTGCTGTTCGCTTTTGTAGCGCTCTAAGCATCTATTTTTAGAAATGAGAAAATCTAAGACTGCGTCCTGATTGGCTCAGGCCTCAATGCCAATAACCAATGAGAACAGCGGGATGCAACATATCCAGACCTCTCTGGTGCATCTTCACAAGTCCAGGTAAATCGTGAATCCTCGCACAGGGTTTACCTGGACATTTTTGATGATTCGAGTGAGTTCTTCAGTCGTTGCCTCAATCTCGAACATTTCTTCCCCAGAGGTTATTTTGAATTAGCATGTTTGACTCACTATGTGACGAAAATGCCCGTGACCTGGAGAATGTCATTTTCGTTCTACGCTGACATTCTAAATAGCATTGTGAATGGACCGACAATGGTGGATATTCGACTTACCTGTATTAACTGTGCGCTGAAATTTTCAGCGAGTGACGTGTAAATATCCCTGACACGCATCTTGCATCGAAACCGGGCGAGAGAAGTCGAACTCTGCTGATCTGACACGAAATCCAACACCGCCTGAGTCTATACTTTCGCTTTATGGGGGCTGCCATGTTTGGGCGCGCGATGGATTCTGGGAGCCAGAGGCTATATAAGACGCAGAGAATGGACGTTCGGCATTCTGTCTCAGACAATCGGCGGGTA
The DNA here is from genome assembly GCA_036873755.1 of Hanleya hanleyi. Classification (NCBI taxonomy): domain Eukaryota; kingdom Metazoa; phylum Mollusca; class Polyplacophora; order Lepidopleurida; family Hanleyidae; genus Hanleya; species Hanleya hanleyi. The sequence goes on from JAVTVY010038725.1 coordinate 169,965, forward strand.
AACATCGTGCGGGAGAGCACAGAGACAGGATCGCCCCAAATGCGCCGAATGTGCCGAAAGTGCCGAATTGACTGCCGAAACAGCGCCGAACCATCCGCCGAAGGGTTGGAAAGCCGAGAGCTGAGCCATAGCTTGGGGATAATAGATACTAACACGCACAGTATCTGATGACGAGACGAACCGCCAGACGGGGATAAGATACTAACACGCACAGTATCTGAAGACGAAATGTCCATCAACGGGGAATACAGAGCACCAAATATCCCACACTGCAGCCCATCACACAAATACCATTTTACATGATTACATATACTTGCTCACATACAAGATCGTCGGCCTCAGGGACGGAATAGATCTAATCACACTCACCTACACTAGTTACCTACAGGCCTCGGCTAGAGGTGACGGATAACACAAGCTTGCATCCACTGTATATATTTACACTGCCGCAGGGCTAGAATTATGCTTTGCCGCAAGTCTTTGAATTCTATTACAAATCATTGATATTAATTGACATTACACTGTAAGGTAATAATACGCCCCCGAGACCAGGGCATTATTACCACATATATATGCAGACAATCTGAGCCTATTAACTCGTCCTTGGGTCAACGCCGTGAGGGCCGAAGTCGGGTCGCCGAAGACGTGAAGTCTGCCGAGCCGAAGACGGGTCGCCGAAGACGTGAGGTCTGCCGAGCCGAAGACGGGTCGCCGAAGTCGGGCCGCCGAAGACGTGAAGTCTGCCGAGCCGAAGACGGGTCGCCGAAGACGTGAGGTCTGCCGAGCCGAAGACGGGTCGCCGAAGTCGGGCCGCCGAAGACGTGAAGTCTGCCGAGCCGAAGACGGGTCGCAGAAGACGTGAGGTCTGCCGAGCCGAAGACGGGTCGCCGAAGTCGGGCCGCCGAAGACGTGAAGTCTGCCGAGCCGAAAGGGGTCGCCGCCGAATTCGGGCCGCCGAATTCGGGTCGCCGAAGACGTGAGATCTGCCGAGCCGAAAGGGGCTGCCGCCGAAGACGCTGTGGTGTGCCGTACGGGCCGACGCCGCCGAAGGGCTACTGCTAGGAGAGGCAGTGATACGGAGAGGATTCCAGAGACGATTAATAACGCTTAGATGAACTGGGCCGTGTAACCTTAGACACGGTAGACGTTCCATACAGTCCGGGGCTACGCCTACGACCGGAGAGGAACCAGAGACGCCGTACCATACCACGACGAGAGCCAGTCTGGACGAGACTGGGCCGTGACGCGTCATAGATAGGGTCTCACGTATATATTGTATATTATTAGTCTTTCTCTTTAAGATAAAGATAACACTTAACGATAACTGCCTCTAGAGTAGGGATTTTTATTACAGGTATTGTGCGCGTACAGAGCTGTGTACATTGCAGAATACAATATTATTACTTTATTATTGCCTTGGTTGTTTCTACAGGTCCCTCCCATCCTACCTCCTCGATCCAGACAAGGTGACAGGTTGAATCGGACCTTCCTCGTTGGCCAATTCCAGTCATACGAGACTGCGTTCACATCAGCCTGACAATTTGTCACAGGGGCCTGAGACCAGGCCGCCTCAAGTCTCGTGTACACCGCAAAGATAGACGTTTTCTGACCGCTCGAACGTCACACTATGTCGATTTCAGCCTAACATCAAAGTTATGCCAGCGATGTCACATCTCAAACAGTGCAGCTAGCGGAATGTCGTAATGAGCTAGCTGAGCCTGTTCAATAATTGGTTTGATTTAGAGGATACCCCTTGATCTTTTTTTTATCCAGAACTACCGTGAGCAACTAACCAAGGCAATGTATACCCTAACAAATCGATCAATACATTGGCTCCCGAGGATGGCCTGGTGGGTCACATGCCTCTCACGCTCCACACCTCTTATACGACACGATTTGTGTTTTCTATTCTACTCGGCGTACCGGAAGTGACATCATAACCCGTCCACGTGCGAACTTAACATTGATACGTCAAAGTTAAAATCAAAAAACGAAAAACGGACAAGTCGAGGCAATTTTCAATATTTTTGCGTGAAGCAAAACGAAAAACGAAAATTGAAAATTGACTGTCAAATATCAATTTTCGTTTTTTGTTTTTGCAATCCCAGGATCAAAAATTGAAAATTGACGGTCAAATTTCAATTTTTGATTCTGAGATCACAAAAACAAAAAACGAAAATTGAAAATTTACGGTCAAATTTCAATTTTTGATTTTGAGATTACAGAAACAAAAAACGAAAATTGAAAATTGACCGTCAAATTTCAATTTTTGATTTTAAGAAACCAAAAACGAAAAATGAAAATTGAACTGTGCAAGATTACACGGACCCATTGTCCGTCCGCATGAAAGAACACGAATCTGCAGTCAGAAACACCAATGAACAAAGATCTGCGATAGCCGAACATATCGTGAACAATCCAGGCCACACCATCCCATGGGATCAAACGAAGATCCTCGCCTCGAATCTCGGGGAGAAGAAACCACGCCTCATCAGGGAGCCCATCGAAATAACAAGGCACAAGCCCAAGATGAACAGAGACCAAGGGCTGATAATCTCGAACGCATGGAAAGATTTGATCACAACACAATAGACCATATATACACCTTAACTGACTTCCATAGTATCCATACATATGTGCCCATTAAACTCTATCTTTAGACGCGGAAGCCATGCAGATGCTCTTTGATCTGTTCTTTACTTTACTTTATTACATTATTACTGTTTTATTTACATCTGATTATTTAAGCCAGTGCTCACATTGTAGCCACCACCACAACTATTGTTTGTTTAGCTCTGTTCCCCATAACCCTTTCATGTATGCCCACTCCCCAGGAGTGGCTACACCCCACTGT
>JAVTVY010038726.1:0-15674 GCA_036873755.1 Hanleya hanleyi
AGTGTTCTATATGAAACTTGGTATACAGCATCCATATATCAAGAGACTTGCAATGAATAACCACATCAGTTTCTCGGAGTGGTGGGAAGGATGGGCGGCCATCTTTAATTTATGTGAAATTATTATTGATCTCTATCTCTGATAATTTTCAAATGCTCGATGTAAAATTTGCGTCAACAGACTTATGTAATGAATACTGGTTTCTCTGATTGGACGGAAACTTTCGAGGCCATTTCTAATGGCAAAATTTGGCATAATCTGTATATTTGTCACTTGACTGCTTGGTGTTCCTGAAGTCTTGCTTCAAATTGAATACATTATGAATGGCTGGCGCCCAGAGCCGAGGGGTTTTCTGATGCGCAGCTTCGTATTACTCCCTAATTTTGAAAGGTCCGTTATAAACTTTACTTACAACTTTGTGAATTCCAATAGTATCATCATTTTTCGTCCGTTGTCCGTCCGTCAGTCCGTCCGTAAACAATTCTTGTTATCGCGATTTCTCAGGAACTACTGCATGGATCTTTCTCAAATTTGTTACACAGGTTCCCCTTGGGGTCTAGTTGTGCAAGATACCTTTTCTGGTCGGATTCAAAAATCCAATATGGCCACCAGGCAGCCATTTTGGATTTCCTAATGAAACCTTGTTCTAATCGTGATTTCTCAGGAACTACTGCATGGATCTTTCTCAAATTTGGTACACAGGTTCCCCTTGAGGTCTAGTTGTGCCAGATAACTTTTCTGGTCCAATTCGAAAATCCAATATGGCCACCAGGCAGCCATCTTGGATTTCATCATGAAACCTTGTTATCGCAATTGCTCAGGAACTACTTCATGAATCTTTCTCAAATTTGGTATACAGGTTCCCCTTCGGGTCTAGGTGTGCAAGATACCTTTTCTGGTCCGATTCGAAAATCCAATATGGCCACCAGGCACCCATCTTGGATTTCCCCATGAAACATTATCGTCATTTCTCAGGAAGTACTAAAAGGATCTTTCTCAAATTTGGTACACAGGTTCCCCTTCGGGTCTAGTTGTGCAAGATACCTTTTCTGGCCCGAATCGAAAATCCAATATGTCCACAAGGCGGCCATCTTGGATTTCCCCATGCAACTTTGTTATCGTGATTTCTCAGGAAGTACTGCATGGATCTTTGTTAAATTTGGTACACAGGTTCCCCTTGCCGTCTAGTTGTGGAAGATACTTTTCTGGTCCGATTCGAAAATCCAATATGGCCACTTGTGGCCATATTGGATTTTCCCATGCAACTTTGTTATCGTGATTTCTCAGGAAGTACTGCAGGAATCTTTCTCAAATTTGGTACATAGGTAAGGTCTAGTTGTGCAAAATACCTTTTTTGGTCCAATTCCAAAATCCGATATGGCCACCAGGCTCACATCTTGGATTTCCCGATGAAACTTTGTTATCGTGATTTCTCAAGAAATACGATACCTTTTTTGGTCCGATTCGAAAATCCAATATGGCCGCAAGGTGGCCATCTTGAATTTCCCCTTGAAACGTAGTTATCGTGAATTCTCAGGAAATATTTCATGGATCTTTCTGAAATTTGGTACACAGGTCCCACATGGGGCCTAGTTGTGCAAGATACCTTTTTGATCCGATTCGAAAATCCAAGTTACGCTTCAAATTAATACGGTATTCCCGAGTTGTGACGTTGCATCACACGAGTCGGCGGATCAAGCGGTGGGGCATATTCTATATATTGCCTATAGAGAATATCCATACCTTCACCTTCCATATCAAGGAGTTCAAATAATTCGGCATTAAAATGTATTTCTTCAAATTTTAAATCAGTTTTCTTTAGTCCATGCAGTTGCAAGTGAACTGCACCACCCTTTCGTCTGCTGACGGGTCGGCTACATGAAGGGACGTCACTCTTGTGACACAACGTCACAACTCGACAACTGTAGACTACTGCATGTTTCGATCCAAGGGAGATAATCAGGATTCAGACACTTTTGAAGTTTGAACATTGCTGCGTGGACCGGATCCCTTCAGTATTAAGTATTGTACCATCTTACTATTTTCGAGCATGGTATCTTAAGAGAGATATCTCAAACTAGCCCAATAAACAGGACAGAATTAGCATTCGTCCCTAATTATAAAATCTTAAGTATGTTTCATAGCTCATGCCAAAGCGTCAAAGAGATTTGTCTTCGTTTCCAGTACCCAATGATCAGACACGTGCAAAAAAATAAATAAAACAAAAATACTACAAAATGAAGATGAAGGATCCTCCGTACATATACATTCACTTTCAGACTAACTTTGCTCATTTCTCTTGTACTATAACAACCGACATAAGAACAGTTACTATAAATATTGAAACTCCTGAAACTTAGAAAGATTATATCTTGGTGTTTTCCAGTGTCCCTTTTTCGATCTTTTCGCTCAGATTCGAAATTCTGTAAACAAAATTACAAATCAATCGTTCGTTATTAGTAACAATGGACAAAAAGATCCTCTTGTTAATAGCTTACAATTATCGGACAATGGTGGGCGCAAAGATCCTTCAGGATCTCTCGTCTTTTTTTTCTTCTGTTTGTTTACTATTACCTGGTATGGCGAGAGCTTAGATTCGTATCCTATGTTCATGCCAGAGTGTATTATTCACTCACTCACCCTGTACTTCATGTATATTTTCCACTGTGGACTCAAGTTTGTTGAGGAGGTATAACAGAGTCAGGATTTTATTCTGCCTTAAACACTGGCCATGCTGCCACGCTTGTCTGGTCTGCTTTAAGGCAGTCCGAATTGTTTGGGTGAATTCTGATTTCATGATCCATGGCCATGCATTTTATGAGCATTTGTTATGTGTTCGGTCATCTAAATTGATGTGTGTTGCATTTTTGTCTATATGTTGATTAGTACATCACTTTCGAACTGTCAGTACATTGAGTATTTTTTCAAATCCTGTATATATCATAATCAAGCATTATTTGTGCTTCATCCCTGTATTTTGAAGGAGACCGTTATGAACTGGGTTTGCCATATACACGTTTTTTTTTCTATTGTGTCTTATGGAATTGTGTACCATATCCATCTGGTGACCTTTTATCCTCCATTGATCATGTTGATCAAGGGCATTAGCTTTAAGCTTTATCACCATGTTACCTGGCAGTAACATATTTTTATTTTCTTGAACTGCATCAGGAAATGCATATGGATTCTACTTAAACTGTTACATGTATGTGTATTTCGTAACCTGGTCTAGAAAAGACATTTCCAAACTATGTGTCGATTCTGAACTCGTGGTTATTAAATGCATCCATGTTGATGATGTGTTTTAGCCTATTTCCATCTTCAACAATAATTAATTTTCATTCTCTTGGACATATTGGCAGGGAAACTCAGAGAGTGCAGGAAAGAGAGAAACCAGGAAGACGGCCATTATTCTGTTGTATAAACTATTCAGGGTTGATTGATAAAAAATTTAAACATCCACTAATTCATCCTCATCACAGTCATTCAATCCACATGTACATGTATGTCTCAAAATAACACCAGCAACTTGAAAGGGCCTGACATTTACTCCTGTCAAGTTCAAACACATCTAGTCGCAACTTATTGTTTGGGCGTAGGAGGTATTTCGTGTTTCATTAAAATTGCACCCTAATTGGCTGATAAGTCTCCAAAGGTTCCTTGAGATCATTCTGTACGTCTCAATTTTGATTAGTTCAGGACCTGCCGATCACCACAGCCTGGGGGATTTATACCATATGGTCGATATTCCTATATCTAAAATTATAAACTTGTTTACCATGTTTTAGCCCGTCCTGACATTTGCTGCTGTCCATTATCCTGTATTTTTTTTAAGTCCTTTTAGACTGTCAAGTTGCTATGGCAACAAATGCATCTTCTGACAAGCATTTTATCGCCATAAATGCAGTGTTCTTGTTTGTCTTTAGCAAACAATTTCCAGAAGAAGAGACAATCATCAACGTCATTGGGAATGAATATCATTTTTCAGACATTTTTATTGATTAATATATTTATTTCCATAATTTATAATTGCAGGTCAAAATATTTCAAGGGGAGGAAAATATTTGGGGATTGGGATATTAGAGTTGAACAGGTAAGTTTGAAATATTTTTTCCTCAACATTTGACAGAAATTATGTGTTATATGTTTATATATGCTTCATCAACCCATGAGATTAAAAAAAAAATGTAATTGTTTGCATTACTTTTACTACCAATGTGTATATAAGGTTGGGAGTCCAGTAACATTTGACTTTGAAAAATCTCAAATTCATTGCTGATGAACTCTGCGGTGGTAACATATCCAATAGGCCTAATAAGGGGCTTCTGGATATCAGTCTCGGTTGCAATGCACAGTGAGGTGTGACCTGCTCGGAACCTTGTTTACAAGTTTCTGTTTAGACGATATTTGTTTCTCCCTATGCTATAACATGGAGGCATGCCTCACGACACACTACATCAGAGACCAATGTTGGGAGCCCCAATTCATTTATTAGCCCACCATCACCAGATGGTGGGCTGTTCAAATCACTTTTCGTCCGTGGTCCGTCGTCCGTCCGTCCGTCGTCAGTCCGTCCGTAAACAATTCTTGTTACCGCGATTTCTCAGGAACTACTGCATGGATCTTTTTCAAATTTGGTACACAGGTTCACCTTGGGGTCTAGTTGTGCAAGAAACCTTTTCTGGTCCGATTCGAAAATCCAATATGGCCACCAGGCAGCCATCTTGGATTTCCCCATGAAACCTTGTTACCGCGATTTCTTAGGAAGTACTGCATGGATCTTTCTCAAATTTGGTACACAGGTTCACCTTATGATCTAGTTGTGCAAGAAACCCTTTCTGGTCCAATTCCAAAATCCAATATGGCCACCAGGCAGCCATGTTGGATTTCCCCATGATACCTTGTTACCGCGATTTCTCAGGAACTACTGCATGGATCTTTTTCAAATTTGATACACAGGTTCCCCTAGGGGTCTAGTTGTGCAAGAAACCTTTTCTGGTCCGATTTGAAAATCCAAAATGGCCACCAGGCAGCCATCTTGGATTTCCCCATGAAACCTTGTTATCGCGATTTCTCAGGAACTACTGCATGGATCTTTCTCAAATTTGGTACACAGGTTCCCCTTGGGGGTCTAGTTGTGCAAGATACCTTTTCTGGTCCGATTCGAAAATCCAATATGGCCACCAGGCAGCCATCTTGGATTTCCCCCATGAAACCTTGTTATCGCGATTTCTCAGGAACTTCTGCATGGATCTTTCTCAAATTTGGTACACAGGTTCCCCTTGGGGTCTAGTTGTGCAAGAAACCTTTTTTGGTCCGATTCGAAAATCCAATATGGCCACCAGGCAGCCATCTTGGATTTCCCCATGAAACCTTGTTACCGCGATTTCTCAGGAAGTACTGCATGGATCTTTCTCAAATTTGGTACACAGGTTTACCTTATGATCTAGTTGTGCAAGAAACCTTTCTGGTCCAATTCGAAAATCCAATATGGCCACCAGGCAGCCATCTTGGATTTCCCCATGATACCTTGTTACCGCGATTTCTCCGGAACTACTGCATGGATCTTTTTCAAATTTGATACACAGGTTCCCCTAGGGGTCTAGTTGTGCAAGAAACCTTTTCTGGTCCGATTCGAAAATCCAATATGGCCACCAGGCAACCATCTTGGATTTCCCCATGAAACCTTGTTACCGCGATTTCTCAGGAACTACTGCATGGATCTTTTTCAAATTTGGTACACAGATTCCCCTTGGGGTCTAGTTGTGCAAGAAACCCTTTCTGATCCGATTCGAAAATCCAATATGGCCACCAGGCAGCCATCTTGGATTTCCCCATGAAACCTTGTTACCGCGATTTCTCAGTAAGTACTGCATGGATCTTTCTCAAATTTGGTACACAGGTTCACCTTATGATCTAGTTGTGCAACATACCTTTTTCGGTTCAATTGAACATCCAATATGGCCACCAGGCGGCCATCTGAGATTTCCCCATGAAACTTTGTTATAGTGATTTCTCAGGAAGTACTGCCTGGATCTTTCTCAAATTTGGTAGACAGGTTGCCCTTGTGGTCCAGTTGTGCAACATACCTTTTCTGGTCCGATTCCAAAATCCAATATGTCCATCAGGCCTACTGCGATTTCTCAGGAACTACTACATGGAATCTTTGTCAAATTTGGTACACAGGTTCCCCGTGTCGCCTAGTTGTGCAAGATACCTTTTCTGGTCCGATTCGAAAATCCAGTATGGCCACCAGGCGCCCATCTTGGATTTCCTAATGAAACTTTATCGTGATTTCTCAAGAAGTACTGCATGGATCTTCCTCAAATTTGGTACACAGATTCCCCTTGTGGCCCACTTGTGCAAGATCCCACATGGGGCCTAGTTGTGCAAGATGCCTTTTTGGTCCGATTCGAAAATCCAATTAATACGGTATTCCCGAGTTGTGACAGTTGTTGCATCACAAGAGTCAACGGATCAAACGGTGGGGCATATTCTATATATTGACTATAGAGAATATCCATATCTTCACCTTCCATATCCAGGAGTTCAAATAATTCGGAATTAAAATGTATTTCTTCAAATTTTAAATCGGTTTTCTTTAGTCCATGCAGTTGCAAGTGAATTGCCCCACCCTTTCATCTGCCGGCGGGTCAGCTACATGAAGGGACGTCACTCTTGTGACACAATGTCACAACTCGACAACTGTAGACTACTGCATGTTTCAATCCAAGGGAGATAATCAGGATTCAGACACTTTCAAATTCGAAGTTTCAACAGTACTGCGCGGACCGGATCCCTTCAGTATTAAGTATTGTACCATCTTACTATTTTCGAGCATGGTATCTTAAAAGAGATATCTCGAACTAGTCCAGTAAACCGAACAGAATTAGCATTCGTTCCTAATTATAAAATCTTAAGTATGCCAAAGTGTCAAAGAGATTTTTCTTCGCTTCCAGTACCCAATGATGACCCGTGCAAAAAATAAATAAAATAAAAATACTACAAAATGAAGATGAAGGATCCGCCGTACATGTACATTCACTTTTATACTAACTTTGCTCATTTATCTTGTACTATAACAACCGACATAAGTACAGTTTCTAGAAATCTTGAAACTCGTGAAACTTAGAAAGATTATATCTTGGTGTTTTCCAGTGTCCCTTTTTTGATCTTTTTCGCTCAGATTCGAAATTCTGTAAACAAAATTACAACTCCATCGTCTTAGTAACAATGGACAAAAAGATCCTCTTGTCATTAGCTTACAATTATCGGACAATGGTGGGCGCCAAGATCCTTCAGGATCTCTCGTTCAGACTTTCAAATTGAAATACTTGAATGAATGACACTTTATTTTAATATCTTCTAAAACAACCTGATGGCAACCATTATGTGGGTTTTCTATTGGCCCCATCCATGAAGAGCAGTGAACCTTCATTATTTCCTCCATGTGACCTTTTTTTCTCAATTACTTGTTTCATCTTGCGGATATCCGGAAAAATCAGATGTTGGAAATTCAGCATTATCAGTTTGTGAATATATTCAATGCTGTGTTTCTCTGTCATTTTCAGGCAGAATTTGCTGAAATAAATCTAGCAGCATACACAGATAGCGGCACAGTTGTAGATATACAAGTCACAAGAAATGGTACAAAAGTAGTCAGGTATGTCACTGAACCATCTTGAACAAAAAAAGAAAAACTGATTCATTTCTACATTCCCACTACGAACTTCCCTTCATATATCTGGTCCCCTTCGATGTTCAAAGAACTTATAAATAGACACAAGACGTCAGTGACCTCGAAAACATTTGAAATCCAAAATGGATCGCACAAGAGCGTTATTGATTGGCTGATCTATTTAGTGAGCTAATACAAACACCACATTACGAGGAAGGACGCCGCAAATAGAGGATGATGTCACTCTACTCATAATCGACGTGTACATTTTGATTGGTTCGTCTCCTGTTCGTAGGTGAAATCAACCCCTCGGATTTTGAACATTGAAGGGGGTCAGATAAATCAAGGCAGGTTCGAAGTGGGAACATAGAAATTGGCTGGATAAAATGAAGATGCTTTTTGTGTGCATAGCTCTCAGCCAATTAGCATTGTCCTTTACTAAACAGAGCACATAGTGTCATGGCTAAAATGACATACCATGTGCTCTAGTCAAGTAGTTGATCATCTAGCTTGTTCATTGTCCTATGAGACATGCTTGTTGTATACTGGTCCAATGAAGTCGGTCAGTGTAAGGAGGTTAATTCTGAAAATGTGAGACTGAATCAAGGGGAACAATTCAGTAGCCTTTGACTTGTCACAATCAGGGGAGTTAATTCAACTGCTATTTTGGCCATTCTAGTCCCATGAAACCCAGAGTAAGTGGTAAAAATTCTCTCTAACAGCGGGGGGGAATGAGTAGGGAGCATATCATTTTCATGTGTCAGTATCCAATCTTTCATTCTTCACTGTTTCTGAAGTAGAGCTACAAAAACAGAGGAGATATCACAGTTTTGTGACGAAGAATATTAATAATAAAGGGTTACACCAGTGTTGTTCTGGTTGTGTCTAATATATCGCTAATATGTCTCTAATACAACAAATACTTCACATACTAATTTTAAAGTTAAAGACGACTCTGACTGACCTGAGAGTCACTTTAGACTCCCATTCGTGTAGACCTGGCTTCCTTGAATATGAAATTTTGGCATGTCACAATCAGGGGAGGTAATCCAACAGCTTTTGGCTAGTCACCGTCAATTGAGATAATTCTACAGGTTTTTGACTTGTCAAAATCCGGGAATCCAATTAGCTTTTGATTTGTCACGAATTGGGGATGATGTATCCAACATGCTTTGGCTTGTCACAATCCTGAGGGGAGATTATCTTAACACATTTGACTTGTCACAATAAAGGGAGATAATTCATCATCTTTGAGGATTCAATAATGTTTGATCAATTAGAGGAGGAAGGTGATTCCTGTATTATGCCAAGTTAATCAGTGCATCCCAACAATTTTGATCAGGTGCTTTTCTAATACATGCAGGTGTGTTGAAAATTAATATGAATATTTTGTTGGAATATCATCTGTTTTTTTCAGTCTTTATTCATGTGTACTTTATCCATCTTTTCTCGCCAACAGATCATTTAAACCCGATTTCTTGCTGATTCGACAGCATGTTCGAGATGCTGGTGAAGATTGGAGGAATCTCCTCCTGGGTTTCCATTACGGCAACGTTCCAAGTATCAACTCACTCCATTCTACGTACAACTTCCTTGACAAACCCTGGGTTGTAAGTAGAAAAAATTTGGATAACAACTTTTCATTGACATCTTGCATTTACAGGCTATCACATATCAGCTGGTATTATGGATTTATTGTCCCCCACCACACCGAACACAGGGCGTCCGTAATTCCGTTATTCCATAATTCCATTACACGTTTCTTGTCCGACCAATAACTCGAGAACTATTGAACCGATTGACTTAAGACTTGGAGAGTTTCTTCTTCTCCAACCAATAACTCGAGAACTATTCAACCGACCGACTTTCAAACTTGGAGATTGTCTTGACATCGGTGAGAGGACAGTTGGGATTACTTTTCAGTTATTTGTGTAATCCAAGATGGCCACCATCAGCCATCTTGGATTGTCAGAAGTTGGATTTTCACACATTTCTTGTCCGACCAATAACTCGGCAACTTTTGAACCGATCAACTTCAAACTTGGAGAGTGCCTTGACTTTGGTGAGAGAACAGTTGGGATTGCTTTTCATTTACCTGTGTAATCCAAGATGGCCGCCATCAGCCAACTTGCGTTGTCGGATCTTTAACAATTTTTGTTTGACCAATAACTCAAGAACCATTGAACCGGTCATCTTCAAACTTGCAGAGTGTCCTGACATGGTGAGAGGACAGTTGGGATTGCTTTTCAGTTACCTACAGAATACAAGATCTCCATTTCCAAAATCATACCCCTATCCAATGATATGGGATATTATCGACCAAAAAAAAATCGACCATAGAGGTCCACGTCCCCCGCCAGCAGCACCAGTTATGGTGGATGCATAGAGGTCCACGTCCCCCGCATCAGCAGCGCCAGTTATGGTGGATTGCATCCACCATAACTGGTGCTGCTGGCGGGGGACGTGGACCTCTATGGTCGATTTTTTGAATAAAGACATTTCACTGCCATGAAATTGATACAGTATTGAGAACCTATTTTGCAAAATTGCATTCTACAGTTAAACTTATCAATGATGCCAGTTCCTTCTATCAAATCCTTATCACTGATGGGTATTCTCAGGATCAAAATGAATTTCCACATTCACAATACTATCTCTGACTGACTCAGTTGAGCTATGAAAACTGTATAGTTAAAACAGCATACTGAAGTAAGACCTGTAGTACAAAATCATTTGGGCTGTATTAACATCAGTTCTGATGTCATTTTTTTCCGCTTTTTTTACCCCTCGGCCATTTTGGCCTCGGGGTATTGTCATTGCCATGTACGTCCGTCCATCCGTCCGTCCGTCCGTCCTTCCGTACATCCGTCCGTCCGTTAACGCATTTTAGGCAAAACCGCTTGAGATACAACCACCAAGTTTTTAACACTTATTTATCTAGTGCTAAGTCAGATGCCTATTTTACAGAGTTCTGCCCCTTTACAGATTTATTAATTTCTATTTCTGTCCTATATGCCTGAATGTAACCAACTATATCTGCAGAACTGTGTTCGGTATAGTTACTATATTTTGGAAACTTATTTATATTGTTGTATTCTACAAGCCAACAAAGGATTACTCACCTCGGCTTATGGAGTTATGCCCCTTTCGTATGTAATTGTCTCCGATTTTGTTATCTGTAGTTGAATATACAAGTTATATCTGCAGATCCGTGTTCGGTACAGCTTATTTGTCTCGGTTCTTATTTTACAGTAGTGCTAAGTCAGACGCCTATCGAAAGTGGCTCCCCTCGGCCCATACTTTACAGAGTTATGCCCCTTTACTGATTTATTAATTTCTATTTCTGTCCTATATGCCTGAATGTAATCAACTATATCTGCAGAACTGTGTTCGGTATAGCTACTATATTTTGGAAACTTATTTATATTGTTGTATTCTACAAGCCAACAAAGGATAACTCGCCTCGGCTTATGGAGTTATGCCCCTTTCGAATGTAATAATCTCCAATTTTGTTATCTGTAGCTGAATGTACAAGTTCAATCTGCAGATCCATGTTCGGTACAGCTTATTCGTCTCGGTTTTTATTTTACAGAGTGCTAAGTCAGACGCCTATCGAAAGTGGCTCCCCTCGACCCATATTTTACAGAGTTATGCCCCTTTACAGATATATAATTTTCTATTTCTGTCCTATATGCCTGAATGTACTAACCGTATATCTTGATCATCCCACATAGAACTATCTCTTCCCCAATTCACACTACACATGGGTCACAATCACTTGCGGAAAGCCGAGGGGTTTTGATTAGATCAATCTCATGTCATGAGAGTATACAGATCGATATATTGCATCAATTTTCAGAAGTACTAATTATTTCATCTAGAATATTATGCTTGACTATATTCATCTTCATGATATGGAATTTTTTGGAACTCTTCTTCATTTCAGTTCTCACACCTTATACAAATTCAGCGGAAAGTCGGTAAAGAGTACTTCTCCTTGATCGACCAAGCATACTACCCGAACCACAAGGAAATGGTGAGTAATTTATGGGTGAGTCTCGCTCCTTGAATTTTATTCTTCCCAGGGGAGACAACTGTGCTTCTGGAACATAGTCAGTTTTTGCACAAATATAAAAAGGATTTGAAAAAAATCATTAGGCGGCATGATGAGATGGATTAAAGAAGACATGAAATTTTTTTTTTTTTTTTTTTTTGACAAAAACCTTTTCCAGTTCTGTTTTGATAATTGGATACCTTTAGATGCAAGTCAAGTATTTGAGACCTTTTGTTGATTGTCAAGAAGCACAGGGGTGCCCCACAGCACACCTATTGCAGGCTTGCTTAAGTTTTCAAGGCCCTTTCAAGTTTTATTCAAAAGAAAATTAATTGGACCTGTTCAGAAATTTCAGAAGTGAAGATGATACAAAACTTCTTGTCTGTATTCCAAACTTAAGCCAGCCTGCTTGATGGATACTTGTGGTAATTGAGCTAGTTAAAGTTGTGTATCATTGTTGTAAAGAATACAAATCCCAGCATAAGTTTCTATTGTGTAGTGGTAAATTGTATTTCGTAATGACGTATGTGCCACTTGTTTTGTGAGTAGTTCCTTCATATATATATTTTCAGCAAAAAAAAAAAAAACGTTTTTACAAGAAATATTTCACACATGGTTCACAAAGCTGATTTTGGTCGTTTTGGTGAGAAGTGAAGAATAATTCACAAAAATTGGAATATTTTTTTGCTTTCAAGCCATCCTTTGAATTCAGTCAATCAATCATGAAATGGATAGATTTTTTAAGTACATGTACACAAGTCCATCTTTGGTTGATCAAGGGGTATGGACAATCTCCTAACTCCATCGTCCTCTAGCAGGTTGAGGTTAGGCATGTCCTTGTCATGTTTATAAAATGTAAAATTTCTGTCCCAATATTCAGTTTCATACCCATCAACTGATATCTGACAAATTTTGATATTTCATAAATGCACTTATGAATCACTGACCTATATTTGCCTTCAGTGTACATCAGGTTTTATAGAGGATTCGTTGATATACTGTCTGCAAGGTCATGGAGTTGGCAGCTAGGATCTGTGATGCCACCAGATGTATGAAAAATGTATCGCATGTTTACAGAACTGCATGTAAGATTGTTTCTTGTTATTCTAAATTCTTGACACATTCTCTACAAATACATGAGAAGGCTTTATAGAACTGAGAGTATGAACTATTGGCAATTTGACTAAATAGACCTGGTAGGAAATTTGGGTTAGAGCTGGCATATCAGTTTATAAAACTGCTATTTCTATGATTGCTAATATGGCTAGGAATGGTAACATTAGAGGTGTTGATGGGAGTTTGACATGAGGAAAGAAGTAAAGAATTTTATGAAAATATTGACTTGTTTTGATAGGAGTATGCAGTTGTGTTGCCCCTTGGATGTGCAAATTGCCCTCGCCGCAATTCATTATCATCAACACAACTGTGTGCTAATCAAAATTCCCTTGAGCAAAATATTGTTTTATGTGTCACCAGTTACTTTGCAAGTGTGAAACCCTGCAGAGTTGGTTGTTTGCATGAGCAACTTTTCCAAGGAATACATGCCATGTAAAACATTATGATGCACAAGATTTCCACTGAATCATAACAGTAATACATGTATATACTATAATAACTCATGAACAACTGTCTCTGGATGGTGGTTGTTAGTTACTCCAGTATTGTGAAGTGAAACTCTCTAATAAAAATAATAATAGGGGATAATTGCATTTTGATAATAATAATCTTGATTGAATATTCTATAAAGAGTTAGTGTCATATAGTGGTGTTAATGTTTAGAGGGAAGATTCTTCCTTGTCAAAAACACATAATCTATTATATATTGACTAAGTGGCACTGATATCATGATAAGGGATCAGCATGTGTGTGCGAGGGGTGGTGGTTACATGGATACGATGGAGTACACTCATCCATCCAGCCATTATAGATTTGGAATTACATGTAGTATTGTAATCTTTTTAATAATTTTTCTCTTCCATTCCAAATTGCTCATTTTTTGTGCCTCTTTCAAAAAAAAAATCAAATTTGGCTATAGGTTTAATTTAATCAAATTGAAAATTGACAAAGCTGCAATATGAAGGCTGCTTGAGCAATAATTAAATTGCACCAAAGTTACGACAAGCTAATAGAATGAAAAATAAAACAATGACTTTTTATTTGTTTGACTGGAAATGTCTTTTATGATACATTTTGCTCCGGCACTTTTTCAAAGTATTTTAATAAAAATCAGTCATATTAATGTTCAGGTTTTATTAGCCATTTATAGCCCTGATGATTAAATGTTGCCTTGTTAAAGCAAATGCTGACTTAAATCGATTTTACTTCAGCTTCGGCATTGCTGAATGCCAGTGCGAATTGTGAGGGCTGGAGGTAGGATCGGGTTATGCCCAACAAACAAATTTTTAAGAATGGCCTCAATCCATGAATATACTAGTACATATGAAGAAAGTCAAAACAAAATGTTAAAAGAAAAAACGATGCCAGGCTGTATTGTATTATGTTCAAAAATATATTATTTCTTCATACTTTTTATACATTTACAGTGAAACTTGAGAATACCGACAGAGCATGGGACTGGACAAATAGGTTTTGAAAGTGTGTCAGTATTCTCATGTTTAAGTACCATTACAAATGGTAACAGCAACAACAACAAAGCAAAACCAATATTGGCACAGTGCCACATGTATTTGAAACACTGTGTGTGCCTCATATTGGTAATATCTACCATTTTCATATCTAAATCATAAATAATTTGCCAGAGAGGATTTACCAATATCTCATCATAATTTCTCCATGACAGACAATTCCAATGAAAATCAAATGAACAAGATTGGCTTAAAACAGAATTGGACCAATCTGCATTATTGATATAAAATCATGCATCATATCAGACCAGTGTTTCACACCCAGATTATTTGTTTGAGATCTGGGATTCCTGCCTTTGAAAGAGATTTTCACAGGATTTTGGTTCTCAGGTGGTCGCAAAAGTTTGCCACCAAGTTTGGTGAGATTTGAGAGGGTTCTGGTTCCCAAAGGAGTCAAGAAATTGTGCTACCAAGTTTGGTCAGTTTTGGCAGGATTCTGGTTCTCAAAGCAGTCGAGAAATTGTGCCACCAAGTTTGGTCAGTTTTGACAGGATTCTGGTTCTCAAAGCTGTCAAGAAATTGTGCCACCAAGTTTGGTCAGATTTGACAAGATTGTGTTTTTCAAAGTTGTCAAGAAATTGAGCTACCAAATTTAGTCAGTTTTGACAGGATTCTGGTTCTCAAAGCAGTTGAGAAATTGTGCCACTAAGTTTGGTTAGATTTGATGGGATTCTGGTTCTCAAAGCAGTTAACAAATTGTGCCACCAAGTTTGGTCAGATTTGACATGATTCTGGTTCTCAAAGCAGGGCGAGAAATTGTGCCACCAAGTTTGGTCAATTTGGACAGGATTATGCTTCTCCAAGGGGTTGGTAATTCCAGGTTTCCCTGTAATTAGTTGCACATTATCCTCACTGTCTTGTATCTTTCCTGTCAGTTCAGAGATCTCATCAAATATTTCTTTTCCAATGGAAATCTCTTCACCATCACCAAAGAAATTTAAATAGCTAGTTGAGAAATTATCAACATTCAGTCTTTATGGAGATTCTGCTTTCGACATTCCCTTTGCTTCTTGGTAGCATGTTACGAAACCACTCAGGTAGCGCCCATAACTCCATCTGCATCGAGTCGTAGCTTTCGGAGCTGACTTGCACTTGCACAGAGCAAATCGGTCATAGCAATCACTAAATGGGGACGAAAAGTTCCAGTCACAGTGGTCCTTCTTCTGTGTAGATTTCTTACAGCTTCCTTGTCCGAAACATGTCTCAATCTGCCAAGTAAACAAGAAGAAGTATCTATCATATAGTCCTGATAGTCGATATATATAGATTATCACTACGAGTGGTCATTTATCTGATT